>JAADXK010000200.1:0-35366 GCA_023337805.1 Globisporangium barbulae
ATAATGAATCGTTAGCAACACAGAGGGGTGCAATACAGTGTTTCGCATAACATATCTAAACCGCATCGCCAAACTCTCAGTAGTTGTTGAGCTATGTGGCAAAATGTGAGTGTTCGTATAATTTTGGCCAGGAGTGTAGTGCCATTTAGAAGAGCCTGGTGGTCTCACGCAAGTTGATGTCGGATATAAGAGAATTCAGTAATGATATCGGTATTTCCGTCGGTAGTAAACCGATTCGTTTTGCAGGACCAACTTCCAATGTATCAGTACCGGTACTGCAGTTGTTAGGTTTTTCTTCAACCTGGTCCTCTGATGACGTCGTGTGTTCCCGAAAACGAGTAAGAGTGAGGCACCAGCGGATCTTGCTCCCGCCGACAGACAGCGTGCGGTGACGACAGCAGCAGATCGCATTCGATCAGCACTCAGGAGCGAACCAGCATGGAGCGCGTGTACTCGGCGTTCTTCACGACCGACAGGCCCAAGAAGCCGCTGCAGGAGAAGAAGAAACAGCAGCAGAAATCGCAGCTGACAGCCGAAGCGCTCGAGAAGCACAACGAAACGCAGGAGAAGCTCAGTCATGGAGGCCCTCTGGACACGCGAACGAGCCAGATCGACGCCGTGCTCGTCCACTACGACGGCGATGCCGATGACGATGATGACGACGCGGGTTTAAAAGCTGGTGGTGCGGATGGGAATGGCGGCGACGCGCGGCGGAAGAAGGGGAGGAACGGCGAGCACGTGGCAGCACACCGCCGCGAACTCACGCAGCTCACGCTCAACTATTTGGAGATCAAGCGCGACCTCAAGTCCGCATTTAAAGCCGCATTGCGAGGTATGTGGCGAATTTTGCTGGCTGGTTGTGCATCGTTCATCACCCAAGAGACTAAACGCATAAGTTTGCTGTAGTTTTCCTGTACGCGTACGGCGCAAAGGCGTTCACTGCGCTGCTGCTGGCGTCGAGGAAGTGGAGCTCCATGGAGTACGGATATGTCGACGCCGTGCGTCTCTTGCTGCGTCTCGATACGATCCGCTTCGGCGCGTTCTTCGGGAGTCTCGTGGGCGTCTTCCGCGTCACGGAGATCGCGGCGCGCAACGCTCGCGGCAAGAAGGACGAGAAGAATCTAGCGATCGCAGGTTAGACATGAGTAGTCGCTCTGTGGATCCACGCCATTGGCGTTCAGTTGTCTGACTCATGCTGCTGCTATGTGTGTGCGTTTTTGAATGTAGGCGCGGTGTCGGGACTGACGCTGCTCGTGGACTCGAAGGACCGGCGCAGCACCATCTCGCTGTACATTTTCGTGCGTATGCTGGACGTGGTCGGGCGCCACCTCACGGCCACGGGCATGCTGCCCGCGTGGAAGTACTCGTCCGAGTTCCTCTTCTCGCTCAGCAACTCCGCGATCATGTACGCGTTCATCATGCAGCCGCAGCTGCTGCCAAAGGTACGCTTTGTGTTCATGTTGCGAGCGCATTTTAGCCTGGTCTCTGATGGCTCTTGATGTGTGCGTCTGTTGCTTTATCATAGAGCTACTACAACTGGATCCTGAACATCGGTGCGGTCACGCATCATGGGTTGGAGTACACGCTCCGCGAGCGGCTCTTTAGCGTTGTGGATGAGAACGGAGTGCCCATTCCGTTCCGAGTCTGCCAGCCGCACTATCACGTGTATGTCCAATGCACAGCAATAATTTGCGATGGTTATCGTATCTCTGATCTCTAACGTTACTACTTATCGTGTCCAATAGGGAATCCTGCACGACCCACGGCGTGAAAGAGTGGATCGGCGGACTCGGACGCGCGGCGCAAGTGTACCTGCCAGTGCACATTTTGCCGGCGCTGATCTTTCGCTTCCAGCAGATCAAGGGTGCACCGCTGTCGTCCGCTGCGCGCATCTCGTACGCCGCGCTCTGCTCGTGTCTCTTCCTGACGTCGTATCAGGTATGTGAATGCGTCTGTGTTAATTGTCTTGAGCGTTGAGCTGCTGGTGTGCAAGGAGATCTTTTGGAAATCCGCGGAACACTGACATTTTATATCATGCTGCTGGAACCTTGACAGACCATCGTGAAGCTCGTGATGTGCGCGTTCCGCAACACCTTTCAGCGGGATTTCCACATCTCAGGCTGGATAGCAGGGGTGCGTACACTGTCACTGCTATCCACAACGAACAATGGTGCAGGAACCCATGTCGAACTCTTTTCTTAATTTGTGTGAATTTGGTTATGTCGAATGTGCAGTTCGCCACGGGCTCGGCACTGTTCCTGGAGAACCGCAAGCGTCGATCGGAGCTCATGCTCTACTGCCTCATCCGCGCGCTCGACATCGTGTGGCAGCTGCTCAAGCGCCGAGGCCTCGTGCGCTACGTCAAGCACAGCGAGGTGGCGCTCTTCTCGCTCTCGCTCGCCGCGATCATGTCGAGTCCACCGGAGCACTTCAAGCCCACGTACCTACGCATCCTGCGCTTCGTCTTCGGCCGCACCATTATTTAAAAGATCGTTGGGCTCCAAAGAATCAACAGGAACGCAATGGTGACCGAGGACACGAGCGAACGCATGCTTGGTGGTGACACAGGTAAATTGTTGTACTGTGTTTGAGGTAAAGAAACATATATTCACAACGTCAAAAGGCTGGCTAGAAGGCTGTTGATGTGCACTTCTTAGCTTAGCTGACAGTCCTAGTGAAACCAGCACTTCCGAGCTTTAGCTCTCGATCTCGAGTACGAAGAGGTCGAGCATGCGCTTGGCCTCCACGGGCTTCCACATCGGCACCAAGTGGCCCGCGCCCTTGACGGTCACATACTTGAGGCCCTTGAACTCCTCAACGAACCCGCCAGTCTGCTGTGCGCCGTCAATCTCAACCAACCACGGCGCGCGCTTGCCCATGCGCGGCAGCTTGAGCGACTCGACGGCCCAGAGCCCACCGATGAAGTCGCAGACCATGTCGGCGTCGCCGTGGTAGATCACGCCCTCGACGCCCTGGGATAGCAGGTACTTCCAGATAGGTGTCACCTGTTGCTTGAGCGTCGCCGAGTAGTTGAGCAGCTGCGCGTGCGCTAACGACTGCTCGTCGATGCCCAGCATACCAAGCGACATCTTGATGGACGACGTCGTGAGCGCGTCGCCGTACCAGCGGTCGATCTCCTTCTTGGCGTGGAAGGCCTCGCGCACGTCGTCCAGGTTAAAGTACACGTCGAGCTGCGTCGAGTTGAGGCATATGGTCATCGGGTTGCCGATTGGGTGTGGTAGGCCGTTCTGCGGCGTCATGAGCTCCTGCACGAGCGCGCGCACGCCGTCCTCGGTCGTGCCCGCGCACGTGCCGTAGACGTTGTACAGGTTGATGTGGTTGAGCAGGAGCTTCGTGATCACGCCTAGTGTGGTCTGCGAGCACTTTGGGTCGGCGCTCGGGTCGAAGAAGCTCACGCTCGGCTGGAACTCCTGCAGGTGCGGGCAGTCCGAGCGCACCTGCTGGTACTCTTCCGTGCTGATGATGCCGTGATAGTACGCGTAGAGCACGATCGAGAGCCCCGAGTACTCGTTCACGCCATTACCGACGACGAACTTCTTGAGGTTGATCTTCGGCAGCTCGCCCCTCAGGTTGCCCTCGACGATCGCGCGTGCCGTCGTGGGTACATAGATGCCGCCGTAGCTCTCGCCAGAGATGATGAAGTCGTTCTCGCGCAGCTGCGGGAACTTGATGAAGAACTGCTGGAGCGCGTCGTACAAGTCGTCGGCCTGGGACAGATCGTCCGCGACGTACACGCCGCTGGCGTTATAGCTGAAGCCCACACCCACGGGCGACTCGATGCAGAGCAGGTGCGCATTCTTGTTCCACGCGTAGTCATTCACGCGCACGCTCTGACCGTCGTCGTTCACAAATAGCGGACCGTTCTCCGTGAAGCATCCGGCGAGCGAGCTCGCACCGGGGCCGCCGTTGAGCCAGAGCAGCACCGGGTCCTTCTCGGGCGTCTCCTCGCTCTGCGACTCGGCGAGGAAGTAGAACGCCTCGCCGCCGTTCGCGAGTGGCAGGTAGCCCGAGTACAGGCGCGCGCTGTAATCGTCCGGCTTGGCGATCGAGTCGACGATCTCGTCCTTCGCGCCCGGGAAGGACGATGACGACGGCAGCGACGTCGTTGGAGCAGCCGAAGCCGCGATCGAGTCGGCGTTGAGCACGAGGTCCTTGTCGACCACACTGCGCATGGACGCGTCGCTGGCGGTGCGTGAGAG
Organism: Globisporangium barbulae; assembly: GCA_023337805.1. Taxonomy (NCBI): domain Eukaryota; phylum Oomycota; class Peronosporomycetes; order Pythiales; family Pythiaceae; genus Globisporangium; species Globisporangium barbulae. The sequence continues at coordinate 4,221 of JAADXK010000200.1, forward strand.
CATGAGGTTGCCCGCAACGGCGAGCGTCACGAGACAGAGCCCCAACTTGGCGTAGCGCTTGGCCTGCGCCGAGAGGCTGTAGTGGTGACGCGTGCTGCCGGCGCCGCCAGTAGTGGTGGGAGCCATGACGCGCATCGAAATGCTCGCCGTCAGTGGCATCGACTCCTCGTGACGCGCTCCACGCATGTTGCTGCTTGAAGCTCTTGTTGCTGACGCTGCGTGGTCGCGAATGAGAAGAGGGAAGCAGCGAAAGATCTCGACCGAAGCCCAAACATGCTGTTGGCTGATTGACAAGCTCCTGGTGATGGTGATGATGATGCAACGGCGAAACAAGGCCAGTGATTATGGATTCGAAACGAACAAAGTTGCACGAATGTACTCAACACAGGAGGTGTTCACATTCGTGCAACATTGATAGGTGGACGATGTCATGTTGGACAAGCCCAAGCACCTTGATGAGAACGACACATGCATCGGCACTTCTTCACTTTTGCTAGCCTCGAATGCATTGGTAAGCAGTACTTCTTTTCGTTTGCAATGTGGTTCTTCTGTTCATAAAGTTACGGTTCTTTTGTCCTGAACTGAAGATCGTGGAAAGCGAAGAGCGACGAATTGACTAACTGACGAGCAGCTCACGCACATCCTACACGCACACGCTTTCGACAGCGCCTCTATCGTATCTGCTGCCTACGGCACTGCTTGATTGTATGTACGTGAAGAGTGTGTGCGATTGTTGCACCAGACTCCCTCATCATCAATCTTTAACCTGGAGGCAGAAGCGTGTTGTCGAACGCGCCGCCGTCGGCCTCGTGTAATAAACTGGACGTGGCGCCTTCGAATGTGAGGTCGCCGAGGTTCTCGCCAACGGTTGTGCTGCGCGCCATGGCGATGACGCCACTGCGGTGGATCTCCGTGATACCGAGCGGCTTCATGAGCTCCAGGAACGCCTCGATGCGTCCGGGGGTGCCAGCGAGCTGTACCATCACCTGGTGCGGTCGCACGTCAATGACCTTGGCGTCAAAGAGGTTGGCCACCTCCACCACTTCTGCTCGCGAGCCAGGATCTGCAAGTGAGAGACAAATGCACAATCAGCTGCTGTTTCTCACAGTGTAATTGTAGCAATGGACATGACGAAGCTGAACGTACTTGCTGTGGAGACCTTGGCGAGCATCAGGTCGCGCTCGACGTAGTTCTTCTTGACCTCGCTGCCGCTGCTCAGAATGTTCACGACGGCGACGTGCACGACGTCCTCCAGCTGCTTCTTCATCTGTAGAATGATACAAACACATCACAATTAGTGACTGCATGCGTGTGCCCGTAGCATTCAAGCTACTGCAACGTACGTTGACGACGCTCTGGTCCGTGCCATTGACGACCACGGTCATGCGCGAGAGCTCCTCCACTTCGGTACGTCCTACGACGAGACTATCAATGTTGTAGCCTGTCAATCACAAGCACAAATCACAGCGATCGTCAGTGTCATGCGCATGTACGAAACCCCGCCTTGAAGGGCAGTGGATAGCACACATGCAACGTACCACGCGCCGCGAAGAGGTTGGCGATCTCGGCGAGACAGCCCGGCTGGTTCACGACAAGCGCCGCGATGACGTGACGGCGCTCCGTGCTGAAGAAGCGCGGCATGACGCCATGGTTGGTGACGGTGGTGACCGCGCGGCGCTGCGTGTGAAGCGCGGTGAGGAGCGAGCGCTTGAGCATCGCGGAGCACGTGGTCGAATAAGCAGCAGCAGCAAGCAGCGTGCGTTCGGCGAGAGAATGGTGAGTGACCGAATGGAGCTTTTCAGGTTCAGACTGCCAGTGACCGTGAGATCCTTCCGGCGGCAAGGCGCAGCAATGCGCAAACAAGGATGATGAGTCATATAACTGAAATGGATAAGAACATACTGTGTGGCGTTGACACATACAGATGTGGACCACATGAAGGTATCAACATATTTCTGCTTCAACAAGACCTGAAGAGAAAGAAGAACACAGGCCAGATGAGAGTTCTCGTCACCGCATGGACCGCAGTATTGGTAGCGCTGTTGCTGTCTGTAGCAGCAGACTCGACACTTACCACCTCCCATACACATACGGTAGCCAAAGCGCTCGTGTACGACCCCACACTCACGAATTTCTCATCACTTCTTTACGACGAGCTGCTCCAAGAAGATCCACTTGGCGAGAAACACGCGAGTGCGGATTCAAGCACTCCCTCGCATCTACAGCATGAACACGGTGATGTGGAGTTGCTCGCGCTACTGGCAAACATGGTACTGTGTGTGTTTATATATGTGATCAGCAGGCCCTTCGTTTGTATGGATAGACGCTAACTCATACGGCAATAACTGCATGTGCTTTCAATGTGTGGTTCCATATGTAGACTGTCCAGCAGAAGGTGGCGCAGATGACGCAGATGGACATTTACTCGATGGTGAACGGCGACATCCGCGACCCGGAGAAGGCCTTGAACATGGACGTCGTGACCAAGTACGCCAAGGCGGGCATCGGCTCGATCCTGAATGCGCCGTTCAATGGCCGCGTCACGGGCGGCCGTACGGGCTGGAGTGCGTCTGAGTGGAAGCGCATCATCGACCAGATCCAGAGCGTATACCGCGAGCACAGCCAGACGCCCATGATGTACGGCATTGACACGATCCACGGTGCCACGTACGTGCGCGGGGCGACGCTCTTCGGCCAGCCGATCAGCGCGGCGGCGTCGTTCAACCTGGATCTGGTGTACCAGATGGGCGAGATCGAGGCGAAAGATACGCTGAGCGCCGGGATCCCGTGGATCTTTAGCCCCGTGCTAGGCATCGCCGTGCAGCCCCTGTGGGCGCGAGTGTACGAGACTTTTGGCGAAGACCCGCACCTGTCGTCGCTCATGGGCGCCACCATCATCCGCGGCATTCAGAGCACGGGCAAGGTCGCGGCCTGCATGAAGCACTTCATCGGGTACTCGAACCCGACCTCGGGTCTGGACCGCGCAGACAATGTGATCTCGGACTGGGACCTCGTGAACCACTTCGCGCCGCCGTTCCTCGCAGCAACCCAAGCGGGCGTGAAGAGCGCCATGGAGTCGTACATCTCGATCAACGGCTTCCCCGTGATCGCGAGCCACAAGCTGCTCACGGATTTGCTGCGCAAGGACATGAACTTCACGGGATTGCTTGTCTCGGACTACTCGGAGATCGACCGCATGCAGCAGGAGCACCACCTCGTGCCGACGATCGCGGACGCCGTGCGCGTGTCGCTCAGCGAGACGTCGTTGGACATGAACATGAGTCCGAATATGGACGACTTTCTGGGAACCGTCGAGGCGCTCGTGAAGAGCGGTGAACTGTCCGAGAGCCGTCTCGACGAGTCTGTGCTGCGCATTCTCTCGCTCAAGAAGGATCTGGGACTGTTCAAAAAGCAACAACAGAACGACGACCAGCCAGTGAAGCAGACTCAGTCTTCATCACAGAGTCAACAACCGCCGCCAGTGACGGAAGTCGGAAGTGCTGAAGACCAGGCGATCGCGCTGCAGCTCGCGCGCGAGTCAGTCATTCTGCTCGAAAACCGCAACGCGACGCTCCCACTGCGCATCGACGCGTCGGGCAAGAGGAACACGAGCATCTTCGTCACGGGCCAGATCTCCAACAACAAGGGCTACATGTGCGGCGGCTGGTCGATCTTCTGGCAGGGCTCGTCCAACTCGTCGTACTTTCCCAACGGTAAGACCTTCCGGGACGCGATGTTCGAGAAACGCAGCGATCACGTGCACGTCGAGCACTTGGACGTCGTCGACGTCGACGGGAAAGTCTCGGGCGAAGAGTTTGGGAAAGCGCTCGAGATCGCGGCCGAGAGCGACTACACGATCGTGGTGCTGGGCGAGGGCAACTACGCCGAGAAGACAGGCGACATTGCCAACCTCTCGCTGCCGCTCGGTCAGCGCAAGTACCTGAACTCGCTCACGCAGCTTAAGCACACAAAGGTGATCGTGATCCTAATCTCGGGGCGTCCGCGGCTTCTCCATGGCGCGCATGACGGCGCTGCTGCAGTGTTGCTGAGCATGCTGCCGTGTGAACAAGGCGGTCAGGCGCTTACTGATGTTCTCTTTGGCGACGTGAACCCGTCGGCGAAGCTCCCGATCACGTACCCAAAGGACGAGGGCAAGACCCTGCCGTACTTCCATCGCGTGAACACCATGTGCCAGCCGTGGGACGAATGTCCGGTCGAGTGGGAGTTTGGCTACGGCCTGAGCTACTCGCGCTTCACGTACTCGAACCTGAGCTTGAATGCGACTAAAGTGGCGGGCGCCACTGGAGCTCTTCGCGTCCATGTGACGCTAACGAACCCGAGCGATCGCGACGGCAGTGAGGCCGTGCTGCTCTTCATCTCGCAGAAGTATCGCCTCGCGGCCGTGCCCGAGAAGAAATTGCTCAAGAAGTTCCAGAAAGTGCACCTGGCGGCGCACACAAGCAAGCAGGTGGAGTTTGTGCTGACGCTCGAGGACTGGAGCTACTACGAGCCGCAGATTGGGTCTACTGGTTTCATGCGTCGCTTTGAAGCGGGCGAGTTCTCGGTTTCTATTCTCCAGAGCCTGGTTGATAGTGACGAAGAAGTGGTGAGCGGACCTAGAGATTCGAGCACTGACGAACGTTTGAGAGCTTTGTCAAGTCGGGGAGACGGGCGTCCAGAGCTCCCAGAGCTCGCGGAAAACGAATCACGGGTGGCACCGCAGCGGTCGACGGCGAAGGTCTCTTCGCTGAACGCAACGTTCTACGTGGTCTGAGTCTTCGCCAATAGTTCCGATCCCAAGATCGAAAATCGTGACAAATCAACTCAGCACACGCATGACACTGACAGTTGGTTGATAGCCATTCAGCTGAGCTGCTGTCGAAGAAGCTACGCTTTCTTTTGCTCAATGCACATATAAGTCCGAGTGAGCTCATCATTGCTTCAAGGGTGCTATGTTCATTTCAGGTTGGTGAATTTATCATCAAAAGGTCTGGCAACTTCTTGCCACTACCGATTGAGGTGTTAGTTAATAATGTTCGCCGCGTTCATTTTGCAGACTTGGACGGAATAGATAGAGAGGCAGTCATTGAAGTGCCGAAATGGTTGGCTGGGAGCTGCTCACGGTGGTGTTGGCTTGAGAGGTTATGTTGTAGAGATTAGGAAGTCGATCCTCAGTGCCAGATCGCGGGCACGGCCTTCTCGATGATCGCGTTCGCGAGCGTGCGTACGTCCTGGTCCACGGACACCTCGAAGGTGCGCAGGTGGTTGAGCCCGTCGTGCGCGAGCAGCGAGTTGCAGAAGACCGTGAGCTTGTTCATGTCGCGGTGGTCGGCCGAGAGGTAGAACGAGAGCACGTCGTGCAGTGTCTGCAGCGCCTGCTTGATCTCGCTCGCGTCCACTGCCAATGGCTCTGCTGCTGTATCAGCGGTAGTGGCGCTCATTAACGTAGCTGCTGGCTCATCTGTCTCATCACGGCTGGGATTGTGTGACTGTTGCTGGGTCTGAGCTGCTAGAACGGAGAGCTCCTCGGAGCAGTCGGCCGGGTGCTCCTGCAGCATGCGCAGCTTGTCTTCGGTCAGGTAGAGCGCGTCGTTCGACGACCGGCGCACATCCCCACGCAGCGACGACGATGCCGATGATGCTGACTCAGAGGCAGAGCTCGCGACGTCATTCTCCTTCATCGCGCCTTTGATCTCCTCCTCGAGCTTCTTGAGCAGCACGCGGCGGCGCAGCATCTCGGCGCGGTTCACGTTCGCGAGCTTGAGCGCGTCCGACTCGCTCTTGCGGCGGCGCGCGAGCAGCATTCTCTGCGCCTCGGTGAGCCCCGACCGATGCAGCGCCGAGTTCATCGAGCGCGGCGGGCCGTTGGACATGCTCAGGCCGTCGCCGCCCACACGCTCGCGTGCCAGCGCTGCTGCATGGTCCTCTTCTTCGGCCTCACGCAGCGAGCGCTGCAGGTGGTGATCGTACGCGTCGTCGTCGCTGGAGCTCGCGGCCTCAATGTCCCAGCGGCCGAGCGACCTGTGCTTGGAGAGCTTGGTGCGCGTGACCGCGAGGTAGCGCTCGGCAGCGAACGCGGACGACACTGACGACGACGAGAACAATGGTGCTGAGTCGCTCATGAATGCGGCGCTCTCCTCCTCATGTTGTGCCAGTGCGGCTGCGTACTGTTTCTCGAGGCGCTTCTCGTACTCGGGTGCGACCACAAAGTATGAGAGCAGCGCGACCGCGACGACCAGCACCGCGAGCACGAGCACCACGAACTGCGCCTCCGAGAGGCCGCCGTGGCCGTCGAGCAGCAGCGTCGAGATCGCAGCAGGCATCCTTGTGTGTATGAGTTGACTGGGTACGCGCGGCGTGGCGAAACCGCGAATGAGTGAATCGCTATTGTGTGGCCTCGCGCGTCCGCTTTGTCGCTCGCACCTTCCGTCGATTGCTTCTTCCCAAAAGCGACTGTGGGACGACTGTGGTAGTGCTCCTCCTGCTCTCAGATGGGTGGACTGGCTCGTCTTTCTCCTTTACCACGTTGAAGCTCTTTAGCTTCTCTTCTCGACTGACTCGAGTGGAGCCAATGTGAGTGAAGCGTCGTGATGCAAGAAGACTCGCGAGAGACGCGGATGAGCTTGTGGCTGCTGGAACGTGGCGCGAACGCGGTCAGAAGGCGCTCTCGTGGGAGAAATCGAACGCACTCAAATGGCTCAATATTGGCGAGATGGCGGCGGCTGGAGGTACTGCAGTGCGTTGTATAGACTGACGGCCTGAGGTGGTGGCTCTTTGTAGAAATGAGCACATGCACACAGAGGGCACGACGACGTTCTGACAGCACAGGACAGTTTGTCGTAATGCTCGAGATAAGCCTTCAGCTGTTTATAAATAGACTTTCAGAAAATCGAAGGAGCCAGAATACGCGCGCACACTTCTCAAACGATAGAATGTATCCAAGTCGCGCCGTTGTATGCGAAGTTGCCTTCCATATCGGTTTGAAAGGGTATCAAGTTTACTATTTGCACAAAAAGCAAGCGACATAAAACCTAAAACCCTATAAAAAATGGTCAAAAATCACGCTGACAAAACCGACTAGTCAATACAAAAAAAGTGACTTCTGACTCCTTTGTCACTGAATGAAAAAGGGGTCAGAAATCACTTTTTTCCTATTCTAGATGGCTCGCAGAGCGTCGACTTTTGACTCTTTTTTGAGTTTTTTTTTTAACTTTGATCATATTGAAGATATATTGTTTTCGGCATCACTTGACTAAGGATTTTAGTAACCAGCAATTTTGCATAATTAAGACCCACAACCACATACACGCCAAGCTGAGCGTGAGTAATTGATCGACAATGCAAAGTCTCAACTCAAAGAAGCAACATGGGAACTCAAGTCTGTGCGCGTGCATCTACCTGGAAGGCGTGTCGGTCATGAGGTCAGAAGTCTGCTTGTTTGTTTTGTGTGGACTATCCACATTCTGCAAGCACCTTCGTCCTCACGAGGATGCGTTAATATGCGAAAATGCGCGAACATTATCGACATCTCGAGAAAGAGAAGATGACTGGTTGGCAGTTGTGCCTGTGGCCACTTGAGTTTGGTGAGAACATGGGTGCGCTTCTTAGCCTCTTCTCAAAAAGCTGTCGATACGAAATCACTCTCCCGCTCGCGTTCTTCTCTCAAAAAGTGTCATCCCATTATGAGAAGCCTCGTGAATATGGCACCACGGTATCTGGTCACTGGTTTTGACTGCTGAGTGCATTCGCCGTTGACAACCAAGAATGGGTCTTGAAAGGACGCGCCCGTATGAACTTAAATTCGAGACCTTTTGATTCCATTACAATTGTCACCATCTTCGACTGAACCTTCGACTGAACCATTTCGTTTCGTCGTCAGCTAAGAGCTCTTTCTACGATCTTCCGCTCATCTGAAACGCAAACGCGCGAGTAATTCGACATCGGCGTTTCACGGTCTTTGAGACCACAGAAGAAACCGTAGACCACGTTGCACTACGAAACGTTGTCTATGAGCTCGAGGAGCTCGGACTGACCGACCGCCTTCACGACATTGCTTCATTCATACGATGCCACTCAAAGCCATCCCTTCGCTACAAGTGTCACTAACCACGAGAATGAAAAACAAAAGTCGCTGGAAAGAGAAGCCAGTCAGCGGTCCGTTTGTGACTTCGGGTTTCGAGCGTCCAGATAAACTCCATGTGGGCGCATTTGAGGTCTCTGGGAGCCAGGACGTGCGCGGCACTGCAACGCAAATTTTACAACCAATCCTATCGTCTACCGAGCCAGCTTCGCATAGCAGCAGCAGCAGTTCCTAGTCATCTGACTCCAGAACGCCCAAGGAACTCACTCACCCAATCCAAGGAAATGCGCGAGACTTTTGAATTTCGTGAAGTCACTCACACAAAACGTACGCTCTCTATCACATAATGTACTAGTTCGTTGGCGCCTTCTTGTTGTTACTGGCCAAATAGCTTCTCAGGCACTTCAGATTGTAGGCGACTACGATGCATAGCATCAAGCAGAAGAGTGCGCCGCTGTAGAGCACGTTCCTCATGGGCGTCGCCGTCGTCTTGATGGTCCAGTGCACAAGCGTTTGACTTCTATTACTGTCCTCCACGGGCACAAAGCGCACGAGTCCAATGTGCGAGTCGGGCACGACGGGGAACGGGCCGCCGGCGTACACTTTGTAGCAGATGGACGCGATCTTGGGTAGGTTGTCGCGTTTTGACGGGAGCCCCACGGACATGATGCGCTCGGCGACACCCATCGGTGCCTGCCGCGCGTGACCCTCGACCGAGCCCAGAGGCTAGCTCCTTGGCTGAGCCGACCCAAATGTGCTGCAGCCACGCGTCAAAAGTGTCGCCTGGGCTCGCGTCCACGAGAATTGAACAGCTCGTCGCCACACCGTCGTTCTGGACGTACTCCTCGTAGGCGTGCGGGTCGCTGTATCGGTCGCTTGATGAGATAGCTGCGGTGTTCAGCATTGTACTTGAGAGAGCGAGAGTTAGGAAGTGAGCTGCTCGCTCGCTACTGATCCAATTGACTAGCTACCTGACCTGCACATGCTGTGCTCATGCACGAGACGCATCCATTAGTGACAGTGGGCTCATCAAAGTCTCTCGGATGGATTGAGGACCGCTTGACTAATAACGCCCGATGACATGCCTTTCACGGCAATTGCAATCGTTCAATCCAAGATATACGCTTGTGCCATCAGCGGTCCGTTGGTTCACTCCAGCAACTGGATATGAGAAGGCTAGCGAAGAAGACCATTGCACGAACAAAGGCACTCAGGACACTGTGTACATTCAGAAGATGGAACTGAGGGTCACGCTGACACTGGGAATGCGCCGACAGCACCGCACAGCACGCCGACACGGGTTTCTAAGGCTCCTCCTTGTGTATCTCAAGTACAAGCTATCTCCGTTTGTTCAGTCACAGCGTCCAACCTCACCTCGTGTGATGTGACGAATCCGCAAGACTGAGATGTCACAAGCATGTCATAATCATAAGCGCGTCCAATCAACGCCCTCCATTTCGAGATCTGAACTTACTTCACACAAAAACAACTCGCAAAGAGTATTCGTCACACGCTCTCGGGTTGTCCAACCACTGTGACGAAACATTAGTTCCACACAACAACAGAAGACACCTAAGATGAACTCTCAACTACACGAGATCTCCTGAGCTCTACCGGTACGACTACTACTGCAGCTGTACACTGAGCGCCACATCACAATATCATTCCGCAACAATCCTCCTTGTGCACAAGCTATCCACTCCAAGCTCCCCCCACCGCTATCTCTCGACCTCAACAAGATGCGCATCGCCGTCGTCGGAGGAGGCGCGCTCGCCAAGTACTTTGCCGAAGAGTTCCCGAATGCCGGACTCGAGGTCGTGATCCTCACGCGCGCGCCCAAGCCTTTTTTCGAGGGTAAACCCGGCGTCGTCGCGCAGCGCACCACGGACTACGCGTCCGTCGACGAGCTCGCAATGCTGCTCGGCGACTGCGACGCGCTCGTGAGCACCATCCAGGACTACTCGCCGCGCTTCGTCGAACTCAACGCCATCCTGATCGAGGCGTGCAACAAGTCGCCTGCATGCAAGCGCTTCATTCCGGCCGAGTTTGGCGGCGACGCCGACAAGTACCCGGACCAGCCGGCGTACTACGAGCCGCTCAACGGCCGCGTGCGCGAGCTGCTATCTAAAGAGAAACAGCTCGAGTGGACTATCGTCTGCATGGGCGTCTTCATCGAGATGTTCCTGCCCAAGACCAATCACCACTTTGGCTACACCCCCGACTTCCTGGACGCGGCCACCAACACCATCGCGGTCGACGGCACGGGAGAGGAGCTCATCTCGCTCACCAGCGCGCGCGACGTCGCCTGCGCCGTGGCCCAGCTGCTGCTCGCGCCCCGCGGCTCGTGGCGTCCGTACGTGTATATGGAGGGCCACAAAGCCTCGCAGCTGCACGCCGCAGCGTTGCTCACGCGCCACGTGGGTGACCCGGCGATCCAGGTCGTGAAGCACAGCCTCACGCAGCTCATCAAAGTGGTCGTGGCGAACGAGACGGTCGAGGCCGTGGTCATGGCGCAGATCGGCATCGCCATGCTCTCGGGCGCGTGCACGCTCGATGTCGCAAAGGTGGCGTGCGACCGCGCCGAGTACTTCCCCAACCTCAAGTTCCGCACCATCGATGAAGTCTACGAGCTCATGACAAGTGACCCGCAGGCGCTAGTGTAGTCAGTCGCTCAGTCAAGGCGCTTATGCGCCGTCTGCACCAATTCCGCTACCGTCTTCCTCATTGCACTCGATCGACGCTTTGCTTGCTCCATCGAATGTTTGTTGGCATCCTCAACACTCAGCCAGCAAGATCAATGGAGCGCAATGGAGTAATCACGATTTAATTCATAAAACATACCGACTTCCATGACCTGACGAGACTCACTCGCTCTGACACTAGAGCTCAGCCACGTATCTAGCACGCCAGGAGGCTCTTGTCCACGTGCAGCGCGATGGTGTCGATGCACCCTTCGCCCAACGCCGTCCACACCTTCAGCACCTGGACTTTCACTGCGTCCTCGTTGATAGTATCGCCATTGTCTTCACACTCGTCATAGTCTGTCGCCGCCATCGTGTGGAACTCAAAGACGCTGCGCAGAACGGACGAGCTGCAAGCGTTCGGCGACTGCTGGAACACGAGCCACCCGCTGCCTTGAATCTGCGACTGCGGCGTCACACGACACACTGTGTCAGATCCACAAGCACTCTCGAGCGCGGTCTGCCACACGAAGACCCACTCGCCCTCGGTCGCGGACGCGCAGCGGGTGATCACGTCGCGCGCTCGTACGACCAAGTCAACGCCAGTTACATTTAGTGTCACGATGTAGCTCACGGCGAAGGTGGTGTCGCTGCGCTCGATCACGTGGACATTTGACTGCAAAGCGAAGGTCTCATTGGCAGTATGGTCTCCTGAGCCTGTGGCCTCGGTGAACAAGGTCGAGACGATCGCACGCCACGTGGCGTTCGAAGTGGCGTGGACGTCGAACGGGAAGACGCGCGTGCTCACGAGTCGCGATACGAACCGCTGGCTCTGCTCGTCGTAGCCTTGGGAGAGCACGTTGTCTTCTGTTAGGTCTGACATGCTGCCGCCATGTCTGCCGATGCCGTTTTCCGCCAGCACGTGCTCTGATCGCTCAAATGCGCGGACAGCGTCCTGTTTCAGGCGCGCAAACACGGCGGCCTCATCCCAGCCAGTCGGGACCAATGCGTGTCGGCTGTTGAGCACGTTTCGCCGGTTTAGCGCGCTTTGATGCGCCCGCAGCAGCTCTCGAATACCGCGGATGAGCGTCGCTCGCTCCATCACTTGGCGCGTGAGCGACTGCTTCTGCTGTTCACACATTGCCCGCGCTTTCTGCTGTCTCTGCGCGAGTCGTTGCCACGCTGACACGGAACGAGGCGTGTCGCGCCGACTCGTACTGCTGCTCTCGTTGTTACCATCACTGTCCACACGCGCGCCGTTACGATGGCTCAGCAGAAGCCTCGCCGCCTCGGCCTCGAGCTCGCAGACGTGTCTGCGCAGGAACTGCAGCTCGCTTTGCTGCCGGTCGCGCGTCGAGTTGCGGCTTCGCTTCGCCTTGGGCAGCGGCAGCACTGGACGACACGAAGAAGAAGACGCTGCTGGTGTCCTTGTCGACAGCGTCCGCTCGTTGCTGCATTGAGTGACCGATGAGGACGAAAAGCGACTGCGAGGGGAGGTGCTCGGCGACGGCGGAGTCTCACGGATCGACTGGAGCAGCGCCTCGGACTCGGCCAAAAGCTGCTCGACGCTGTCGAGCGCACTCGTGAAGCTCATCTTGAGCAAATGTGCAGAATAGATGTGTCTGGCGTGCATTGTGAAATTGATTCACATAATATCTGCCAGAAATCTGAGTCGCACCACCAACCTTTGCTTCACTCAATACCTGCTCTCAATTGACCTGAGCAACAACTGATACGCAGAGCCTTGTCTTGTTTCACCAGTAGCTCAAGACCTACTCTCGTGTGGTGCTTCTATTTCGTTAGCTTCACCTTCAGCACTCGAACGAAATGCTCCAGTGCTAAGCGCAGCAGCATGTGCGTCATCATACCGCTACACAGGAGCGCGTTCCCGAGCACTGCCGACTTGACCTTGATCGTCCAGAGCACCAGCGTCCTGGTGTTCAGACGACGTGCCTGAGGTGCTCTGGACGAAGCGCACCAAGCTAATGTGGTCCTTGATAGTAAGTGGGCCAAGAAATGGTCCATACTTGCGCAGCGTGTAGCAGATTGTTATTGGGATCTCTTCCAGGTCGCTCTCGTTCGGGACACCTGCGAACACGATCTGCTCGACAATACCGAGTGGCCCACGAGGCCGCGCTCAGTGACTGAGCGAGATCGTTGTACCTAGTGAGCTACTCAATGCTGACACGAGGTAGTGCCTGCTGCTTGTAGCCGAGCCAGTCGTGCTGCAGCCACGTGTCGAACGCACTCACGCTTGCGTCTACGGAGATGGACGTTGCGATCTCTTGATCGTCGTGCTCCGAGTTTTCCTTGACCGCGCTCGGATCGACGTATCGCTGGGATAACGACGTGTTTGAGCTGCTCATGGTGCTGTTGTTGAAAATCTGAACGAGAGAAGACTTTGGTGGAGATGGGAAGATGGAGAACTGAGGATGTGGAGATGTGAGATGCAAACAGCTTCTGATGCTTGTCCCCCCAGTTCTTATCAATGGGGTATCCGTTTCTCCTGCAAAGTGGAGCCACGTCCGTTGCCATTTGAATTTGTTCAGCCTCACCATGCTGGATAATCAATCTCACTCCGCAATCAGTGATTGTGCGTGTTGTTTGTATGCGAAGCAATTAGCGGTGCAGATGAACTCCAACATCTTGTGATTAGACGAGCTTAGAGTGCGAGTTTGGTTTAGTTTAGCGATAGCGAACAAGAATTGGGCCGGCAACAAAGCGGACTCTCAACATGTTTATGGCCCTACACTTGGAGCATCAACTCATCCTCTAGAAGTCACGCGCTCGCTGGCTGGTGGCACAACTTTGGTCGATGGATCTGCGGATTAAGAGCTCTTTGCAGCTCAAGCATCTCTCGCTCGCAATTGCAAGGCGTCTAAAAGACTGTCGAAAGAGTTTCTGGTGGCAATGGGATAATTCGTTGCGTTGCTGGCTGGCTGGCTGGCAAGCAGCTCCCTGTCAAACTTCTCACGACTTGCTTTCAAGTTGATCTTCAGCAGTCACACTTGGCGTCACCTGGAGGTCTGGAACAAAAGCGATCCGCATTGATGCCTCGAGATTTCTACTAACATACGTAGAGAACCGCTTCCAAGCCCAAGAACAAGCTTTCTTGCCAGAGGTTCAGGCAATCCGCTCGCTCACACACTCATATATCAAAAGCGCACGCTTCAAAATCAATTACTAGTATGAGCAGATTGCACTTACTGGTTCTTGAGTTTCTTGAGCTTGCTGTTCATGGAATGGAGGAAGATCGAGAGCGTCGAGCGCAGCGACATGCGCAGTAGCGAGCCGCCGCAGAAGAAGACGTTGCCGACGGTCGTGGGCGTCACCTTGATCGTCCAGAGCACGAGCGTCTTGGGCACAATGGACGACGTGTCCTGCACGAAGCGCACCAAGCCAATGTGGTCCGATATCGGCATGGGGCCGAACTTGCGCAGCTTGTAGCAGATCGACGGGATGAGCTGCTCGTCGTTCTCGTTGGGGAGACCCGCCGACACGATTTGCTCGACAATGCCCAGCGGCACCTGCCGCGTGTGGCCCACGAGGCCGCGTCCGACGCCCGGCGTGACTTCCGTGTAGCCGAGCCAGACGTGCGCGAGCCACGCGTCGAAGGCCTCGGGCGCCGTGGCGTTCACAAGCACCGACGTCACGACATCCTGGCCGTCGTTGTCCGAGTACTCCTCGAAGGCGCTCGGGTCCGCGTACCGCTGGAATGACGTGCTCATGCTATGGCTGCGCTTATTGAATTCTGTGCAGCTTGCTCATGAGATGGCTCAAATGGTGTTAATTCTGTGGTCATTTGACTAACGTTAAATACCGAAATGGCCACGAATATCATCACACTTGCGTTCACTATGCTACTGAGCGATGGATTCTCGCCCTTCATGAACATGTCATGCCATGCGCGCTGGCTTGTTGTGCGATGGCTCTACTGAGGTCCATGAAGCTGGACGGCATGCGAAGTTCTGCTCTAGAAAACAGCCTCTGTCCATATATTATCCTTTATTTCAACATCTTTCATCAAGTACGCGAGCATACGCTCCTTCAAACTCTCTCACTCTCTCTCGCATCGCTTCATTCACTCATCACTCGCTCGCTCTTCCACTCAGTTCGGCTGGCCGTGTTCGAGGTGGGCGGCGCGGCGACGACGTGCGACCACGAGTCCGACGGCCGTGAGCACAATCGTGGCGATCGTCGCAACGGACGCGATCGCGATCCAGACCGTGGGCGAGAGATAGAGGAAGACCTTGTCGCCGCCGCCGTCGATCGTGGTCTTCGCCGAGCCGGCCTTCGCTCCCAGCGGGATGACTGGGAAGATGTTGATGCCGCAGTTGATCTTCGAGTCCATCTTGATCTTGAGGTAGCCCTTGTCGCCCCACTGCGATGAGTACGAGTTCTTGAGAATCCAGTAATTCGTCGAGCCCTCGGTGCCATAGCCCACGAGCACGACGGCGTGGTCGATCTGCGAGCTGTCGGTGAAGTCGCCGCTGTTCGGGCACTCGTAGATGCCGCCCTTGTAGTCCTTGAAGTTGCTGCCCGAGTTGATCGCGACCGAGATCGGCTGGTTCTGCAGCGCGATCTTGAGCAGCTCCGTTGGGTCCGACGAGTTGTCGCACTTCTTGCCCACAGCCTGCTCCCAATTCTCGATGCTCGCGGCTGCCTTCGTCGGGTCGTTCTCGCACGTCGTGTTGCCCGACGAGGACGACGACGGCGCCTTGGTCGTCGTCTTGAACGGGTTCAGCGTCACCTGGTCCACCTCCTTGTACGGCAGGTCGAGCTCGCTCATGAGGCTCAGGCGCAGACCAGCGGCGTCGGCGAAGGCGCCATGGGTCATGCCACCGTCGCACGCGTTGTTCTGCGAACCCCACTTCATCTCGGTCTGCAGCCACTTGGCGCCCGTCACGCCCGAGGCGGCCCAACAGTACTGGAACGTCGCGGTCATCTCGCGCTTGCTGCAGTCGAGGAACTGCTGCGGCGAGAGCGGGATCGGGGCGTTCTTCGAGTTCACGGCCACCGCCGTCTCGATCGCGTCCGTGGCAGCGAATGCCCAGCAACTGCCGCACTTGTTCTGGCTCTTGACCGTCGTGCAGATGTTCTTGTTCATAGGGTTATCTGTCGAGCACCAGTTGAGCGTCGCCGGCACGGTCGACGCCAGGCGGCGTGTTGGTTGAGCCGCTTCCTTGGCTTCTTCTAAGCGACGACGCGTCTGCGCGTGCAGCTCCTGGCGCACGAAATCCTGCGCCGTCTGCTTGCGCTCGTGGTCCAGGTAGAGGTGGCGCGTGTTAACGCCGACCTTGTACGAGAACTCGACGCCCTCCTGCGCGGCGAGCGAGCGCACGTCCTCGAGGTACCGCACGTGCTCCTGCAGGCGGCGGTGTTCCTCGACGTCTTCGCGCGCGTCGAGGCCCTCGTTCGTCATCATCTGGCGCACGACCTCGGCGCCAGGGATCGTGTTGCCCTTGCCGTCGGCCCAGAGACAGCGCGCGCCAGTATCGCACTGGAGCAGTGTCCCGAACGACACGGGCTCCGAGGCGGCGACGCTGAGCGCCACAGCGGACGAGAAGAGCGCGAGCGCGCGCATGATAGAAGGAGCCTGCATGACTTACTCACACACACACAGCGAGAGGTGGTCGGTCTCCTAATAGACGAGGAATGCCGCCGTGGTCGAGGTCACACGCGGAAGACCTGAAGCGAGAATGGAATGACTCCCGCTCTCTTGGAGCTGCTGGCGTGCGTTCTGTATAGGGTTTTGTATGCGGAGCGTCTGATTGCGCTGCTTGCGAACCGAACTTCTTTCCCCGTCTCGTTCCCCGTCATTATTATGTCACTATTGCGGGGAATGAAGCACCAGAGGGCTTTGAAAATGAGTAATTTACTGCTATAAATATCAAAAAGGTATGTTAATAAGCTTGTTTATATACTAATCATGTAATTTATGCTACTTACACAGGTTATTGAGCAGAAGCAGCTGCTTGTTAACCAGATTAGCCAATCCACACTAGAATCGTTCTTTTTTTACGTCCCCAAATTGATCTTTCACTGACTTGATTTTCCGATTCTCTGGACGCTCGCACAGTAACGCTCACATTATGTTGGCACAGTTGACTTTTCTTACTTTGATCAAGTTCCTTTCATCTACGATGAATACTTTTGAGGCAGGCAAATCAGCCTCCGTTATGATGGTTACATCGCGTGTTTCGTATCCAAAAACGGCTCAATCCGATCTCAATGCAATGCAAATGAGCTCCTCGTCTTGAGGCGGCATCCAGTCATGTATTTCAACCGCCACATTTCGACTCGGCTAGCCGATGTCGACACCTTCCTTCCTGTTCATTCCATTCACTCCTGCAAAATGGACACCGTGTGATTTACTCCTTAGTCGTGTCCATGCGTTCTTCGTGCGTAAAAATCTACATGTCGTCTTATATTCTTGTTTCATTATTTGAGTCTTCTTCATGCCCGAGATGGCCGTCCACGCGACCGGCCTGCTTCCATTGCACGCTGTCGGTCGCCTTGCATTGTGAAGCTTCGTGCTCTATCGCGACGGATGGACGCTGACTGTGCGAGGAGGGCGCCGCGACATGACCCCGCTCTTTCGAATCAAAAGCCTCCTTGCGCCGTCTGCTCAGTTCATCATGACACGTCCAGTAAATGGATTCTGCGACAGTGTCGACTCGGGGCTCAGACATCTTGGATCAGCATCGGGACTGAAAAGCTTCGCTTTCTGGTATGCAGGTCATTGCTTTCTCTGGCTCAACTATTCATGCACGACGGGGGTCTGCGCAAGATAAAGCGACGTGCCGCTCATTTGTTCGCGCAGCGCCGCGCGCTTCTTCTTCGCAAAGAAGAGCCCCACGCCTGTCAGCACGAACGTGGCAATCGAGACCACCACCGCGATCGCGATCCACGCCGACGGACTCAGTCCAACAAACACCTTGTCGCCGCCGCCGTCCACCACTGCAGTCGCGACACCAGCCTTCGCGCCTAGCGGGATGACGGGAAAGATGTTGAGGCCGCAGTTCGCCTTCTTGTCCGCGATAAGTTTCAGGAAACCCTTGTCGCCCCAGGAGCTGCCGTACGAGTTCTTCAGGATCCAGTAATCTCCAACGGTCGCGTCCGTGCCGTAGCCAACGAGCACGAGCGCGTGGTTCACGTCGTCCTTCGACGCGAGGTCGCCATTGTTCGGACAGCTGTAGTACCCGCCCGCGTAGTCCTTGAACGGGTCCTCCGAGTTAAGCGCCACGGCGATCGGCTGGTCCTGTAACGCGTTCCTCAGCAGCACGCTCGCATCGGTGCTCACCGAGCAGTCCTTGCCGACAACCTGCTTCCAGTCCGAAATGCTCGCCGCTGTCTGGTTCGACGTCCGGATGCATGTCGAGTTGCTCGTGGACTTGTCATTGTACGGCATTACGAGCTCCGTCACGAGTCCGTACTGCAGCTGCGCGGCGTCCATGAACGCGCCGTGGGTCATCCCGCCGTCGCAGCCGTTGTTGGTGGACTTCCACTTGATCGTCTCGCTTAGCCACGACACGCCACTCACGCCTGACGCGGCCCAGCAGTACGTGAACGACTGCTCCGTCTCGCGCGTACTGCATGATAGGAACTGCTGCGGAGCGAGCGCGACCGCGGCACTCTGGTTTGCCGCGATCGCGACCGCCGTCTCGATCGCATCGGTTGCTGCAAACGCCCAGCAGCTGCCGCAGTTTTGCTGACTCTTTACGCTCGAACACACGCTGTGCTTGTGTGGGTTGTCTGAAGTGCACCAGTTGAAATAGCTTGAGGTGGTGCTACTGTTGCTGCTGCCCGTGCTGCTGGCCATGGTTGTGAGTTTCCGCGTCGACGCCTTCGATGCCGCCCGCATCTCCTTGTGTACAAAAGCCTCGGGCAAGTGCGTTCGAGGCTTCGTGTCGAATAAATGTCGCCCGTTCACACCCATCTTGTACGTGAATGCATGGCCGACCTGTTGCGCGTATCGGTGGACATCTGCACACAAACAAGTGGCATCGCAATTAGTCAGCCAGCATCATCACCCAGCATGGCAACATACACCAACATATTTCTGGATCAGCGCACGCACTCTCGAGGTAGTCCATGTGGCGCTGCAGGTTGCGCAGCGGCGTCGCGGCATCGCGCTCGTCCACGTCGTTCTGCGCGAGCAGCAGTCTGCGCAGCGCCGGCGCGTCAATCACTTGATTCGCTTCGCCTGTCCACAGACACGGGACGTCGCGCTCTGGTGGGCAACTTACGAGCGTGCCCACCGAGTTGCTCTCTGCTTCTGTTGTCGTGACGGTGGCAGCGATCGCGACTGCAAGCCAGCCGAGGAGTGCGGTCGAGGGCGTCGCGACGCGCATGGTGTAGATGTGTCTGTCTCGTGGCCTGCGGATGGAAGAATGGAGCGCGTGGACACAGAGCGAGCCGCTTGATGATCGACTCTGATCCTTCTTGTCCTTGCTGGCTCAAATAGAACAGTCCCACTGTGCAAATTTGCTTGCTTCTTGCTGTGCAAGAGAGTCACACGGTTGTTGTGTCTAAAATTTAGCCTAAAGTTTAGCATCCTTGCTTGTTCCCCCCTTTCGCGCCGCCCCGCTTTTCGTGAGCGTTTACGCACATGTGTTAACTGCGCCACGTAAAACAGGATATCAAATTCGATAGTTATTTTGTACGATGATTGATTGATATACTCATCTAACTACAGAGAGTATTATTATTGCTAGAGTATAATTACATCGAGACCGAGGAACGTCGAGGAAGAGGACGATGATCACGGTGTGGAGCACATTGACAACAATAGCAGCTGAGAAAAAAATCAGCGCTGCTAGCTGGATCCTGCCGATCATGTCTCGACGCGGAATACCATGAGCCCAGCAGCTCCATGAAGCAAAACGAGATCTGGCGCGAGTTGTCTATTGTGAAGCTCTTGGACCATCTCGCGATGGCATCCGCACATTCGAAAAGGCTCGCTGTGTGGGGGAGACAGACAGCAACTTCCACAGCAGTTGGTCAGCCTCTTTTTGGGCTTGACGTGCGCGCATCAGGTGGTAAACTTTTCACCGTCCGTCTGGGAGAATGACTCTGTGTGGGGCAATTCGCGACCATGACGCAATTCCTCACATACTACTACTGTAGTATGTGTTTGTTTGCTGATGACGCATATTGCCGCCGCAGCTCATGAGATGTCTGCAATACAGTCAAAAAGAGATCAGTCGCGAGAGTGCGCTGTCCATTTTTAGGCTTTTTTATAAAGCTTCCATGCGCATGAGTGGCATGTTGAAGAACTCGGTCGGCGATTTCGGACTTTAGCGAGCGAAGCACTGGCGAAGATTCCATGTGCCGGCTGTGAGCGAATCTTGTGTCCTCATGAGCGAGCGATCATCAACGGTCACTGCGGCATCAACGCAACCTGCAGACGCATACGTAGCATTGTGACTTTGATCGATTATCCGGTCGATGGGCCGATCACCGCCGGACAGTAGCCGCCCACACAACACCATCACCACCGCACAATGCGAGAGAACCTGGCACTTCATTTCACGCGAACTGCCAAACTGAATCGGTCGGCGCGTCTGGAAATAGGAGGGGCATGTGTGCTGCATACATCGGTTGTATCCGCGCAGGTCTTGATATGGGAGGTGGCGCACAGCACAGTCAATGTCTACGCTGGCCGTGCTCGCTTGAAAAGCTCCGAGCCAACGATGATGTGAGCCAAGTGACAAGAGCTTTCGATTTTCGATTTGCTCCCATCCGATTCGAGGTCTCTTGACTGGGATGGGGCGCGAATCTTTGTGAGATTTTTCCTACGACTTTGTATCGGATTGCGCCATCGCACACATCCGACTGGAGCCATAAATACAGCCACTTCCCCACAGTTAGGTATCAGAGGCTGGTGGTTTCTCTCGCTCCCGTGTCCGTCACTCCAGCATTTGACCACGACAAGCAGCAGCAGCAGGTGTCTATCTATCCAGTCAGTCAGCTCAAGCTCTGCCAGCCGTGCACGTCGCGACACCGCCGCTGCATCTCCGCGCCAGCTGTCGCAGCCGCATTGGCACCCTCTAAAGGTTCGTCAGACCATCGCCTGCTTTGCTGCTTGGAGAGCTCAATCACATCGTCACCGCCACCATCTCGTCCATTCAGCTCGCATTTGAGATTCGCGCACGCAGAGCAGACACACATATTAACACAACCACGATGGCGACTACCACGACGACAGCAGCAGCAACCAAGACGAACAGCAGCAGCAGCGCGCCCGCAGTGAAAGAGTCGGCGCCGCTGCAGGTCTCGACGACGGCTGTGATCTCGCCGCAGACCGCGCGCTTCCTGGCCGGTGGGCTGGCTTCGGCCACCGCCGAGATCTTCACGCTGCCCATTGACTGCACGAAGGTGCGGCTACAGACGCAGCGCGCCGTGGCTGTGCCCGTGCTCACGGACATCGGTGTCGTCACGGCGCGTCAGGACGTGCGCTACAACGGTATGGTCGACGCGGTGCAGAAGATCGTCAAGGAGGAGGGGCCCGGCGCGCTCTGGAAAGGCGCGACGCCTGCGCTACTGCGCCAGGTGTCGTACACGAGCATCTGCATGGTGCTGTACGAGCCGCTGCGCGACCTCTTTGGCGCCAACAGCGCCAACAAGAGCGAGGTGCCGTTCGTGAACCGCTTTCTTGCCGGCGGCTTTGCCGGTGCCATCGGCATCAGCTTCGCGAACCCGTACGTTGCCTATGTATTTGTTTGTGCACTGTTGTCCGCTTTGGTGGTCGGTCGTTCGCTCGCTCGTCACTGTTTGCACATATCATTGGGATATTTTCTGATAATAATGGCTGCTCATGTTGCTTGAATGCGTTGTGCAGAGTGGACGTCATTAAAGTGCGCATGCAGGCCGACCGCACGGGCACGCTGTATCGCGGCGTGGGCGACGCGGTGACCAAGATCTACCAGCGAGAAGGCATGCGCGGCTTCCTGCGTGTGCGTTTGCATGACTGTCACTTATTATCCGTCTACTATGGATATTAACTGTGAGTAATCCATCTTGTAACTACAGGGCATGCCGCCGAACATCCAGCGCGGCTTCGTCGTGAACGCGGCGGAGCTCGGTACGTATGACCACAGCAAGGAGTGGCTCATCACGTCGGGCATCTTCCGTGAGGGTGTGTTCGCGCACACGGGCGCAAGTTTCATCGCGGGCTTCGCTGGCGCCGCGGCCTCCAATCCGTACGTGCCTTCTCACTTTATGCTCTGGTTTCATTAGCTGACATTCGTTTTGTTGGTGTCTGATGCTCTCCACGTACGCTCCTAATCTAACAGGATCGATGTGATCAAGACGCGCTTAATGAGCCAGCCGACGAACGCCGTGGGCAAGGGCTCGCTGTACGCGGGCATGGGCGACTGCGCCAAGCAGACGTTCCAGGAAGGTGGCGTGCAGGCGTTTTACAAAGGCTTCATCCCCAACTGGATGCGCAAGGCCCCGTGGTGCGTCATCTTCTTCGTCACGTACGAGAAATACCGAGCGGCGATCTGCGACCAGCCGTAGAGCGTCGTGTGTGAAGTGAAAGAAGCGCAGACCCGCGTTAAATAAATAAAGAAACGTGTTGATACGAATTTGCGTGACGTGTCCAAGTGGCTTGCCAAAAGCGACAATGGAATGGAAAATAAGATGTCACTTAAATATTTGGCTTGCGCGCTGCGCTGTTGTCTACTAAGGGAGGTGATGGCTGGCTCGTACGCGACGCCGAAGCTGGTCTTCGTCGCAACGTACTATCCACACGGCTACGGCTTCTCTCACTATCACTCTCTCCATGCCCTCCCGATACTAAAAGAAAAGAAATATACAAACGACAAATAATTAACAATGCAACGCCTCAAAGTCGCGCATCTGGATGCACCAGGTCGAGCGCGGCGGGGTGAGGTAGCACACGTGGTCCTTGAGCTCGTTCTGCAGCTTCGCCTCCATCTGCTCGCTCAGGTCGATGTACTCGGCCGTGTGCATCACGTTGAGCTTCGGGTTGTCGGCCGGCGACGAGATCTTGCCATCTTTCGGCAGCAGCACGATCGGTAGCCGCTCCGGGTCCTCCTTCGCCCACCGGTCGCGCGAGATTGCGTGCACGCTGTAGCGCGAGAACGAGCCGTTCATCATGCGGTTCGAGATCGTGCTCTCCACGGACGGCGCGGGCGTCTCGTCGTCCTCATCGTCCTCGTCAAAGCAGTAGTACGCCGGTCGGCGGCGCCGCTGGCTCGCACGGCCCTTCGACAGTAGCAGGTGGCGGAACTGCTCGCGCTCGCGCCTCCGGGACTCGAGAATCTCTTCTTGGGAGTGGCGGTGGTTCGCATTCGTACTGTTACTGCTGGTGTTGCTGTTATTGGTGTTGCTCTGGTGCATGTTCACGGTCGTCGCGTTCGAGCCCCCACTATTCGCGTGGATCACGTGCGCGTTCAGGCTCACGGGCGTCACTTGGCTCAGACGGTTGCCTTCCATGTTCATCAAGAGCTTCTGCAGCGCCAAAAAAGTCTCGTCCACTTCGTCATCCTCGTCCTCGGTGTCGTCCTCGGGCTCGAGCACCGGCGACACTTTCCTCGTCCTCGTCTTGTTCGCAGCCGCTGGCGGCGTTGCACTTGCACCAGACGACGCCGTCTGTTGCTGTAGTCGCTCTCCACTGTCTTCAAATCGTTCTCTCGCGCGCGTGCTCATGATGTCGCTAGTTCTCAACTGCTGCTCGTAATTCTCTTATTCGCTGGCTCGCTTGGTTCGCTCGTTACTGCTTAGTCACGAGCACTTCGCATGCGCGCGTCTCTCTGCCTCGTGCTGCTTCAAAAGTGGCAATCAACGCGCTGACCTGCTCCTCGCTCTTCTGGGAAAAATAGCTTGCCACACGTCTGCGCTATGCCTGCGTCTCTCTCCACGTGAAAAGGGGGAATGGTCCAGTCGCTCGCGGCTTCTTCTTCACTGGTGCCGTTGGTCGATTATGCGCAACGCACGAAACTGATCGAATGGAGAAGGTGTGAAGAGATGGCGAGCGCGCGCGCGACACCTTTGTTTTGCTGGAAGGAAAAAGCTCTTGGCTTTTGTATGTCGAGTCAAATGAAACCCACCCTCCACGCTCCTGCTGTCATCCTCACCGCGAACCCGTACCTTGCGTAATAAACACGATAAATGACTGTGACAAAGTAGGGTGTTGAGCTGGGTATTTGTATGGACGAGATAAGCAGATGCACCGTCTTTTGTGACGCTTGATAAGTGTCGTAACGTTCGAAAGTCTCCATTGCGCAACTTCTTGATGATTTCCCGCCTTGTCCTTCATACTGCAACTTCAGTTGCTGATAATCTTGATGAGTAGGGTTGCTTTTGCGAGTATCCAGTTATTAGTCGAATAAATTTCCACAATACGTGCTTCCGCAATCAATTGAACGAAATATTTCACATCTGTTGCCAAGAGATTTGAACTTTTGGGTGAGTCTCTGTGCTCAAAGATGACGATGAGGATCAAGATTTACCAGGCACTCACGCTTCCAATGGCCTGTAATGTGGATCGTGCATTCGTGGGGTCAAGAAGCAAGTGGCCGTAAAGCTTTCCATTGGTGGTCAGCGTAGAGTGAAGCAAAAGCGACTCTATTCGCACTTGTGCTCAGTTTGCTGGTCAGAAAACTGGGAAGTTCAAACCAAAGAACCTAGGTTCTTTTTCGAAGCCGTTTTGGCGCAAGCAGCAAGCGAACCAGGACCTATACTTCCAACGCTCAAAGTATAATATGAACGTACATTTCCCTCGTGTATAGTAGCGCAATCTGTACCCATTTCAGTGCGCGGTCCTATAATTTCCGCGGATGCAGTGACGCCATGCCTAGCGCCGCTTCGGCCCTACATGACAATTTGCTGGTGTGATGATGGCTCAGAGAGCCGCGACCGATCGCGCGTGAGTGCCGCCGAGTAAAGGGAACAAGAGTTGTGTAGTGCGTGTGCTCTAGTGACAAGCGAACAACAGGCTCAGCCTCCTGCTACTGGCCGCCATGTCGGACCTGCTGCTCTTCTGGCTCAACCATGAGCTACACCTCTCGACCTTCGTGACCGACGTCGAGCGTGACTTCGCGAGCGGCTACTTGCTGGGCGAGATCCTCTTCCAGCTCAACCAGCAGCACAACTTCTCGGACTTCATGAACAGCAGCATCGCGGACGCCAAGATCGTCAACTTCTGCCTGCTCGAGCCGAGTCTTCGCAACATGGGCGTCAAGTTCGACTCCAAGACCGCGACGGCCATCATGAACGGCAGGCACGGCGCGGCCGCGAGCCTGCTCTATCAGATCAAGGTGACTGTCTATGAGTGGTATAGTGTATATGCCTGATGTTCACTAACAGTAGAGCTCCTTCGTGATGTGCTTAGATGGCGGCAGCGAGGACGGGCCGCGCCCCCGACGTGTCAACCAAGTCGCTCGAGCGCAAGTCCATCCTGCCGCTGCACAACATGCCGGTGAAGCTCGCCAAGCCCACGTACGACGCGAGCAACCACCAGTTCTTTGAGCACTCGATCCGGCAGCGCGTCAATTCGCTCGTCGCGCTCAAGCGGGAAAAGTACGTCCGTCAACTCATTATCGTTTATCTGGCACCACAAGGGCTGACTGACTCTGTCTCTCATTCTCTGCATGATGATGGCGCTGCACAGAGAGGAGATCACAGAGGAGGCGCGCAAGAAACAGGCGTATCTGCGCAGCCAGGATGAGCTCAAGGAGCAGCTGGAGCTCACCAAGGCCGAGCGGCTCCACCGCGCGTTCATCCACAGCCACTTCATCAAAGAGGCGCTCGAAGAGACCGAGTCGCCCGCGTGGCGCGTCGCGCTCGAGCGGAAGAGCGAGCGCGAGCAGCGCAAGGCGCGCTTCTACCAGCAGCTGCTGGTGCATCAAGCCAAGCAGCAGGTGTGTTTTGCCATGATACTCTTAGACTATTGTTGTAGCGTTGGAATGGTGAGCCTAAGTGCGGTTGTCTGCATTAGGAAGAGCACGCGTTCAGTCTGCGGCAGACGGTGAAGGACGACTTGGACGAGTTCGAGGTGCGCGTGCTCTAGTACTGAGTAACTCCGAGTGACCTTGTATTGCTAACAATGTCGTTGTGGGTGCTCTATGTAGACTCGGCATGTGTCCAAGAGCTCCCATTCGAAAGACGCGATGCTGCCGTCGCAGAAATCCGTCGGCTACGGTCTGCGCTCGCTCAGCAGTACGCTGGACAAGGCCGGCGCCGCCAACTCGGCGGCTTCTCTGGTATCAGCAGCGTCGCGCCAAGGGTCTGAGCGACCTGGAGGCCGAATGGAGCTATCGAACAACCTCAACGTGATCAAAGAACAGAAGCAGCGGCGCGAGAAGCGTAAGGAGGCACTTGGGCGGCGGCGCAAGCGGTTCGTGCAGGAGTGCGGCTACTACCACTCGCACTTGAGCAGCATCCGCGCCACGACAGCGCTCGAGGCACTCGTAGCGAGGGAGACGAACAGCGAAAATGGCGTGCGCAAGGACATTGAGAACGTCATTGTGTACAAGGAGATCGCGCGCGAGAACCGGGAGCAGCGCGGCGTCGAGTACGAAAAGCAGCGGCGCGATGACGAAGAGGCCGCGATCGACCGTGATGCGAGTTTCTATGGGAAACTGGTGCTGCGGTACGAAGACGATGGCGAGATGCAGATGCTGCAGAAGTCGCACCTTGAGACGGCGACGCGTGCTGCTGCGCGCCATGAGAACGAGCTCATCGCGTCGAGTATCGTGCAGGAATTGGTGGATTTCGCCATGTTTGCGGCTGGGAAGCGAGAAGAGACGCTCTTTGAGCGCAGTCCGACGCTCTTCTTGCCGAAGGAGACGTGGACAGAGTACAAAGTGCAGTTTGCGCATGGTTATGGGTCCATAGACAACAGTATTGTAGCTGCTGGCGGTGATCACGATGCGCAGCTTCTGAGCAAGTACGAGCTGGAGCAGTACCTAGCGTCGTTCCTGCCGTTTCTCCAGCATTCCGACTACGTTGGCTCTTCGGCAAAGGGCACTGCGTTGTCACCATGGTGTCCGCGCGATTCCAAGTTCATCGGTGCGGTGGATGTGCTTGAAGACCGATTTGCGCTGGGTGAAGAAGTCAAGTACGTGCGCTGGATCAGTCACATGATGACTTCATTGTTGTCATCACCATCGTCAGCTTCAGTTAGTGTCGAGGTTGCCGAGGACCAGAACGAGGCTCAAGGCGCACCGGAGGCAGTCACTACAGAAGAGAAAGCGCCAGAAGCTGCTGGTGACGAGATCCAACAAGAGAGTACAGCGGAGCCAGATCCTGTGCTATCAATCGACGCATCTAATGACGTTGTGCCAGTAGATCAACCTCAGTCTGTCGTCATCTCTCCCCTACCAAAGCTTCTTCGCATCCTGGTCTTTGGCTCGCCATTTGCTGGAAAGAAGACCCACACGATGCGCATCGCAGACAAGTACGACCTCGAAGTGATCTCCGTGCATCAGTTGCTAAAACAAGCCATCACGAACGAGAGCGAGATTGGCGTGGAAGCACAGAGACTGCTGTGCAGTGGTGGCGAGATCCCGTCGCGAATCTACAGTCAGCTGGTCTTGGACGCTGTCCAAGCACTCGAGAGCTCAATTGCGCTATCAACTGCTACTGACCAAGATGAGGCAAACACAGTGTTCTCTGCACCGAAGAAGGGCTGGATCGTGTACGATCTACCTGGAACCGCTGAGCAGGGGCAGGATTTCGAAGAGCTGCTTACGGGATTCGTGGACCCGGCGCTGATTCCGTCGCCGTACGACTTTGAGTCTCCGATCGCACCCGGGTGCGCCAGGCCAGTGCTGCCACCAAAGTTCCTGCATGGCAAGTCCGGGGTCGATCTGGTCTTCTACTTGGGCTGCTCGTGCGACTCGGCCATGGAACGGTGCCTGGGACAGCTGGAGGATGAGGCCACGCATGAGAAGTTCCACATCGTGTACAACGCGCCGTCGCACGAGTCTACTGATAGACACCGACTCGCACACACGAACGCGAGCCTGAACTGCAGCGAGCTGGTGTCGCTCCAGTGTCTCTCAGTCGAGGGCTTTGCCCAGTCGCAGAAACCGTGGTATGAGAAGTTTGACACCTTACGAGAGATGAGCTCGTTGGATGCCGAGGAGACCCACGAGCGCATGGTGGTGTTCGTCGAGGCATTTATCAAACAGCAAGAGGACCAAGCGCTCGCGAAGCAGCAGGAGCAAGAAGCCAGCGAGCTCGAGCTCATGATCACTGAGGAGCAGCGCCAGCGGCGCATCCTGGCGCTCGAAAGCGCCATTGAGAGTGCGCGCAAGGAGCACTCGCGGTGCCAGCATGCGCTCCAGCAGGCCGAGGAGGCGAAGGCCAAGAAGGAAGAGCTCGCAGAGCACCGCCAGGCGATCGAGGCCGCACAGAAGCAGGTCGACGTAGTGATTGGCAATGCGAAAGAGGCGATGCACGAGGAGATGCAAGTGGTCGAGCGGGTCGCGCAGGTATTTTCCGGGAAATTGTCGCCGCAGCTGAGCTCGTTGCTCGCGAATGTGTGGACCGACATGGAGAGCGAGTACGTGGCCGTAATGATGCGCGCGTTCAGCCTGCAGCGTGAGCAGCGGCGGCGCGCTTCGGACCGCTCGAAGCTCGTGATCGACGAGTTTTGTGCGTTTCTGCGCCGTCCTGACGCCAAGCAGAGCCACGTGAACGTCTTCCAGGAGAAATTCAACCTCGTGATCGACGAGATGCGTTTTGACGAGGCGACGAAGCTCGAGTTGCATGCACGAACTGATATCTTACAGGACGAGCTGACGCTGATCATCGAGAGCAAAGTGGCGGAGAACGTCGAAGAGCTCACGAGTGTCATGGAGGACGGCTGGCTCGAAGACACGTGCTTGTGTATCGCGATTGTCTTCCAGGCCGCGCTCCAGAGCGAGTGCGACCGCTTCCTCGTCTCCTTCCAAGTGCTCGTGGAAGGGTACTCCGCTGCGAGCAGCTCACCTGTGGTCCTGGCGCCGGCGATCGAGAACCTCAAGGTAAACCAGGCGATCCAGGATCTGTCCTGTCGACTGTTTTACGACGCCTCGGTCATGGAAGAAGCTGCTCCTCCGGTTGTAGCGGCCATGACACCAGCGCCTGCTGCCGCTGCTTCAAATAAGAAAGGAGCTACAGCCGCCAAGGGCAAAGGCAAAGCGACGGCAGCAGCGCCTGCCCCAGCAGCAACTGTTGCTGTGGTCACTGTGGATCCGATGAAAGAAGACTTGGGTGGTGACCCCATGGCCATGGAAGACCTCTTGGCGTCCTACGACCGAGCGCTGCAGAAGTGCGACACGATCGTCCAGTTGGTGACGTCCAAAGTCGCAGACAATGGTGGTGGTGTCGGAGAGCTCGCTCAGCAGGTTGAAACTGGTGGCAGCAGCCATGCAACAGCAGCTCTGACGCCAGGTGGCGCCTGGGACGTGAGCGTCACGAATTTGCTCAAGGGCATAAAGTACGAGCACGGGTTGGCGCAGAGGCGCATCAAGTTTTTGAGAGACGCGGCCCAACGAGCCTGCGAGCAGGTGACGCGCTCCATGCGCGCGGTGGAGCTGACGCTGGAGGACGTGATCGACGAGCGGCGCGACCGCGAGAAAGCGGCCGTGGCGGCGCTGATCAAGTACATTCGCACGGCGATCGAGGCGGAGGTCAACCTCCCGCTGTTCATCAACGCCAAGGTAGGTTGGGATGTATTCTGTTTCGTGACTTGAGTTGTACCACTGACTCTGTTGTCTTCCATGTCAATCTAGCCGGAGGTCCTGTATCGCTTCCCGATCACGGTGCAGCTCCGAGAAGACACGCTCATTGACGTGGATCCGCTCAGTCGCCTGGTTGCACGAGCGGCTGTGGACCCACCACCAGAAGTAGAAGAAGCCCACGACCTGTTGCTGAACGCCCGAGAGCGACAGGAGCTCTTGGGCTTGCTGCAGTCGTCCTGTTCTCGACTGTTGTATGCGAGTGGTGAGAATAGTGGCGATGATGATGTTGGTGGTCGACTGGTGATGCCCATAAGCCGTCTCGTGGAGATCCTGAGCAGCGTCACGTCGACGCCGTTGCTGCCAAGGGCTTGGAGCAAATGCCAGCCGCATGTCTTCGCCAAGGTGAATATGTTGACGCCAGTCTGCGCGTAGGCTTGTGCCTCGCTGGGCGTGTGTACTGATTGGTGTTGCCTTGTGAATGTGGGGACCTTGTGTGCAGATTGGGAGCCATTTCCTGATACAGAGCGACGATGCGACGGGTCTCGTGGATGTGAACGCGTTCCTCGCAGCACTCAGTGAAGACGAAGCGCTGCTTTATCAAGCAATGGAAGCAGAGGAACAACAGCAGCAGCAAGTCGCAGAAGACGAAGACGACGACCAAGAGCCTGTGAGCATAGACACAACATACGACGAGTGACACGATAGAGACCCACTCAGACTGACAGACAGACAGACAGCGCTAGGTGACAAACAGTTCCGTGCGTGTATTGGTAGAATTGAGCTGTTTCTCGTTTTCTCTCTTCGTTCTCATCTCTGCGTGTATGTCTCTCTCTCCTTGTCTTTCATGAGCGCAAGCACAATCGTTTCGGACAACGTAAAGCCACACTCCTGCTCGCTTGCTCGATTGTACCGGCGTCTACAGCACGACCGGGTTGTCACCGAGCTGCTCAGCGAACTCGTGCTCCTCGCCCATGAAGATCTTGAGCTTCTTGTCCTGCAGCGCGCGCATGCGGTTCTTCGGCAGCATACCAAAAACGGCCTTGCGCAGCACCTCCTCGGGCTTGCGCTCGAAGAGCTCCTTGGCCGAGCGCTGCTTGAGGCCACCCGGGTGACCCGTGTGCCAGCGATATAATTTGTTGTTCCACTTGTTGCCCGTGAGCACGATGTCCTTGGCGTTGATCACGACCACGTAGTCGCCGCAGTCGACGTTTGGCGCGTACGTCGGCTTGTGCTTGCCGCGCAGAATCGGTGCGAGCTGCGACGCGAGACGGCCGAGCACCTGGCCCTTGGCGTCCACCACGTGCCACGCCACCTTGGACGCGTTCGCGATCTTGCTCATGCTGTCTCTCTACCGGTCTCTCGTGCTGCTCGTAATCCTTGCGGGCGACGGTTGTTGCGCGTCTTGCCTGGACTCTCTGGAAAATGGGAATCCAACCACCAAACAATTGCGCCACCCGTTTTTTATAGAGAAACCAGTTTTAACGAGTATATTGGTACACTAATCTTTTTTAGGAGAACGGTTTTAGCGTTTTCAATAGGTCACAAATACAGGCAACGTTCCCATTATTAACTTCCTGTGCAAAAAGATATCCTTTCAAAACTGATCGATGAAAATTTCACACTGGTTTGAATTTAAAATAGCGCGCGAAACGCTGTCACGAGTGTCAAAAGGCAAACACAGCGC
>JAADXK010000201.1:0-35277 GCA_023337805.1 Globisporangium barbulae
GCCTAGACTGAAATTGTCTAATGGACATTGTTGCTATGCTGGGAACATCGTAGGTGATCTTGTCGCTCCGGTCCAAGAAGAATGCGGTGGCCAAGGGCTACCACATCCCGTACCGCAACTCAATGCTCACGTCTGTGTTGCGTGGGAGCCTCGGCGGCAACTGCAAGTCCGTCTTCATCGCGACGCTCAATCCGGAGAACGATTTTGTCGACGAGTCCATCTCGTCCTGTCGCTTCATGCAGCGCTGCTCCGAGGTTCGTGGCCCGGCACCTACATCCTGACTTTACCTTTGATCCTAGGCTAACAATCCTGCATTCCTATCTTTCATAGGTCTCGGTGGACATTGCCGTGAACACGGAGATTGACTCCGAGAAGCGCATTGAAGCCCTGGAGAAGACCAACAGCGCACTCGAGCACACGAACTTTGAGCTCCAGGCCAAGGTCGTGCAGCTCGAGGCTGATCTGAAGGCCAGCAAGGAGCAGTTTACCAAACAACAGCAGCAGCATGACGCTCAGGTGCAGCAGATTCAGAGCCATGCGCAGGAGCAGATCGCCGCGGCGAAAGCTCTCAACAGTGGAATTGGAGGACCCATCGACTGGACGAAATGCGAAGAGCTCGTTGAGAAGCTCCTGCTCACGGGCGATTTGCCACGCGAACAGCTCGAGAACGATGATCTGGACGAAGACGGAGAAGACGACGAGTGGATCTACGCGCGGAAGCTGCACCAGGAGGTGGCCCAGGAGCTCAAGAAGCTCGGTCTGAAGTACGCGATTGGGTGTCTAGCCGCCATGAAGGAGAACCTCTTCTTCGCGTCCAACACGGCCGTGGAGCTCCAGGACATGATGAGCAAGCAGAGTCTCACGGTCGAGTTCCTGGAAAAGCGTCTGCACGAGCAGAAGCGCGAGGCTGAGCAAATGAAGCTCCAGATCCAGCACCTAACTGAGGAAAGCCAGAGCCACGCGGCAGCGAATGGCGGTGGTGGCCCAGCGACAGTGATCCCGAGATCAAAGTCGCACTCTGGCGCGGTCTCGAAACGAAACCATCGCGCGCCGTCGCGTCAGAACTCGTCGAGGGACAACAGTAGCAGCATCCAGGACTTTGGCGGCATGGGCGACGACTCGGACAGCGATAGCGACAAGGACAGCGAGACGTCCACGCACAACCGCAGCCAGTACAACCAGCGTCAGCAGCAAGCAATTTCTCAGGGTGGTAGATCCATCAAGTCTCCTTCTTCTCAAGCGTCCAGTCAAAGTGGACAGAGCACCATGGCGCTGCTGATTGCGCCACTGGGGTCTGGCAAGAATGGCGGCTCGACTCGCTCTCTCAAGACCGATGATGATAAGGACGCGAGCGTGGCTGAGAGCCACCACCGCAGCAGTCACGACAAGAGCAGCAGATACGACATCAGCAGTTTCAAGGACAACGCGATCCGCAATGGCACACTTCCTGACAATACGAGCGACTCGTTTGGCACAGCAGGGGGTAATCCGCCTCTTAAGAGTGGCTCGGACATGATCCGCAAGCGCATGGAGCTGCTCAAGAACGGCAGTTTGTTCGTCAAGTACGGCCGCTTCGGCAAGCCGCACGTGCGCTTCGTCTGGTGTTCGCCGGACCTCGAGTACCTCAACTACCGCACGATCAGCAAGCAGGCGCCGAAGGCGTCCATCCCGACGCGCTCGATCCACAAGATCCACTTGGGGCAGGCGACCAAGGTCTTCGAGAGGGCCAAGCAGACAGCGCGCGAACCATTTTGTTTCTCAATCGAGTACGAAGACAACCGGACGCTTGATCTGGAGGTAAGGCTTCTGATTGGTTTGGCTTTCATGTGGGTGACTGTCTACTTGTGGAGGACATTATGTCATCTCTAACTTTATACGGTGTCTTCCTTGGATGGACAGATCGCAGACGGCGAGAGCGTCGAGCTCAAGAAGCAGAAGCGCGCCGAGTGGGTGGATGCGCTCCAGTTCCTCGTGAAACTCAAGGCCGTGCAGCAGAAAAAACCCCCAGCGCCTCCAGTGAGCGGGGCGCCTCCAGCAGCCACAGCAACACCGATCACTCAGTAATGCCAACAACCTCAATGACGATCAATCGCTCACCTCTTCATGTCATTATCCAAAGCCAAACGATGATGGACAGACAATTGACAATAGAGACTTGAAAGGTATCGAAATCAAAAATCTTTTGTGAAGCCTTAACTCTGTAGCGATGTGGCTTTCAGATCATACTTACGCTTGCAAGTCGCTCGCTAAGCCGAAACCTGAACTGACACCGCCTCAGATGGATGAAAAGTGGGCTCCGTGAGGCAGATCTCCACCTGACTCGGCTCGGCGCTCATCCCGGGTGACGACGAGTGCTGCGAGTGATGGGACGCGAGCTCCACGTCATTCTTGAGCGCCTGGATCTTCTTGAGCGCTTCTTCAAGTGACGCGGACGAGATCGCCTTAGCCGCGACTTCCTGCTGCTCGGCCTCAGCTCGTATAGCCGCGACGACCTCCATAACTTCGTGCGTTGGGCTGGAGCTGCGCCGCTTCTCCCGTGCGCTCTTGGCGAGGGCTTCGAGCTGAAAGGACGAGTTGCTGCGCACCACCAGCGAGTGGTGCGCGTTTTTTCCTCCGCTCTTCGAGAACGAGAAGCGTTTACAGTTGCTGAACTTGCTCGGGAGCTGCATTCACGAACACGCAACACAGATAGATAGTCAGCTAATAGAAATACGCAGAGCGCATGACAAACCAAAGTCATCACTATACCTTCATCATCGTCTTGAAATCGTCGAAGCCGATCTTGCCGTCCTTGTCGGCGTCGGCGCGCTTCACCATCTCCTGGCACGCCGCCACGTCAAAGTGCTGACCAAGCAGCGCTTGATCACGGCAGACGCATACCATCATGAACATGTCAGCATAGAGTTCATATCACCAGTGGTGATATACTGTTGTAACCTACCTTTGAGGTTCTGGTGCGTGATGCCTCCAGTGTGCTGGCTGTCGAAGATGCGGAAGGCCGTGCGCAGGATCTCGTCGTCCGAGATATCGTCGGCGTTCAGCGTCGCGGCGACAAACTCGAGCAGGTTGATACCTTTCTCGTGCTGCTGGTCCAGACTGCAACGTGCACAAAAAAGTGAACCCAGGTTCGTTAAGGTATTCAAACAGCTCGCCGTCAGTTGTACTGAAACGTACGCTTGGTAGACTTTCTCCATGTCAAGGGCGAAGCGCTTGAGCGCCGGTGCAGTTTGCAGCTCTTGAAGCGTCAGAATGCCATTCTACAGCCACAAGAATCAAGGTTCAACACTGTCAGGGTCCTCTGTGCTTCACCATTTGTCTCCCAGAGCACTGTGAGGTTATAGGACGTACGTGGGCCACGTTGAGCTCGTTGTAGACCTCCGAGTGCCTGCGGATCTGCTTGGACGGCATGCAGAACGCGAACGCGACGAGGGCCGCGCGCTGCAGCGGCGAGTACTGACAGAACTCCTTCACCTGTGGCACGAACTCGTCGTAGCTGAGGTTGTGATAACCCGGACACAGAGATCGATAGCGTTAGATAACAGAGTTCGAGGCTAAGAGTGAGCGTACTTACACTTCCGGTGGCACTGGCTGGTAGCTCGACTTGATCCACGGGTGGTTGAGCACCTGGGTCGCCGTGTAGCGGCTTGCAGGGTCCGGCTACAGGGTGAATACCAATCAAACGTGAGTTCACACTCGATAGGCACCAAGCAGAGGGTAATTGGCATACGTTGAGCAGCTTCTTGATGAGCGTCTTGGCCTCAGAAGAGACGTTTTCCCAGATGGGCTTGTCGAATTCCACTTTCGCTGCAAAGATCTTCTCGATGAGCTCGTCTTCCGTCGTACCGTGGAACGGACAGCCGTTGCTCAGCAGCATATACTAAAGTACAGGAAGGAATTTGTTAGTCTCCTCCTGCAACTTGGTTGAGTGGTGGGTGTACTTAAGTACACAACTTTGACTCACCATGATGACGCCAAGGCTCCACAGGTCGCACGCCTGCGTGTAGTTCCCCTCGAGAACCTCAGGCTACGCATCGAATTATCGATCACACAGTCGAATTCAGTCTTCTGCCATCTTCTCTGTAGGTACAACATTGGAATTCAAGGAGCAGAGACCCACCGCCATGTACACCACGGAGCCCAGGACTTTGCGCATGTGCACGCCCATGCGGAAGAGCGTGCTCGCGCCAAAACTATCAGTCAGATAACGCGCACAGACACGTGGAACAATGAGTCATGGAAACCGACTTCAGGCGTCGCTATGACTCAAAAGTAAGCACACACAAGGACGTACTCGCAGAGCTTGATGCATCCGCCGAGCTCCTCGGACTCGACCAAGATGTTCTCAAGCTTCAGGTCGCGATGCTAAGATCAGAGAGAGAGAGAGGTGATATATTCTTCAATCGAATTGCCCTTCTCATGATAGAGTGATTGGGAGAAAGACACACAAACGTACGCAAATGAAGCGCGAGTGGAGGTACTGGATCACGGACGCGAGCTTCGTGATGAGCACGCGCACCTCGTCTTCTGAGAACTCCTGGCCTGTCGTACCATATTTAGCACAGCCAAGTCAGACTCAGTCTCAACAAGCCTCAACCAAGTGATCCGCAAACTCACCATGCGCCTTGACTTTGTCGAGCAGCTACACCCAAAGCAAGCACGAGAAATAAGTACACGCGAGTTCTCAGCTAAAGTACACACCAACTATCCCTCCTGGCAAACAACTCACGCACCGTGCCGCCTGCGCAGAGTTCCATGATGATGTAGAAGTGGTGGTCGTCCTCAAACGTCTCGATCATGCGCACGATGTTTGGATGGTGCAGACCGCGCAAGATGTCGATCTCCTTCTCGAACTCGTGGCGCTTGCTGCCGGATGCGAACGTCACGGTCTTCATCGCAAACAGCTTCTTGGTCTTGAGGTGCTCTACGCGGTCCACGACGCCGAATGCGCCCTTGCCCAGCTCGCCCAGCGTCGTGTACATGGCGGACGCCGGCATCTTGTGGTGCAGACACAGGTTGCGCTGGAACAAGTTGGGCCGCGAGGTGTCGGCCGCGTGCGAACTCACACACCCCATGCTTACTTGTGTATTTGTTTCTTGCGCGTTTGTTTCTTGCGCGTTTGCTTGCGCGTTTGCTTGCGTCTTTGCGAACTGGCAGCACTTGCGCGCAAGGCAAGACCTTGGGGCTATTTCGGACGTGCTGAATCTGCTCGTTCTGGAGAACCAGAAAAGAACGCAGTGAGTATTTTCATCGCATTACGGTTGCAAGCGCTGTTACTGGAAATAGCAGTCCATGCGGACGCGCTACGTGTCAAGCAAGGTCCATTCTGAATATGTGTGTCGTCGGCTTTACTTGACCACATTGATTCGTCGATGTCGCTGCATCTGCGTGTCAAATAGCCGTGCCGTTTCGAAGTTGTGGGTGATTTCCTATGAAAACGAATGTTCCTTCAACTCCTTTTTGAGGAGCGTGCTTTGTCGTTTAATGAGCAGAACACCCGTCAAAATCGTTTGAAATAAAATAAATATTCTTTCTTAAAATCTTGAACATTAGGTTTTACAGGCGTTCTGCTCATTACAAAAGCGCGCTCCTCAAAAAGGAGTGTGAACTGCTGCAACGAAGTTTCTACAGCAAGCATGCAGATAGGGCGTTAGTGATGTCGTCGTCACGGCAGCATGACGACAGACGTAGAGAGACTACTGCAGTACGCACTTGAGCAGACGCTACAGGTTGGTCTTCTTGTCCAGAGGCAGGTGCTTCTGCTCGTCGTTGTGCAAGAGCTTCGTCTCGATCGTGTCCACAAGCTGCGCGAGGTCCTTGGGGGCGCCAACGACGGAGCTAGCGCTCGCCTGGTGGTCGTGGGCAACGCTCATCATGGTCTCAGCTGTGCCTGGCTTCTTGAGTGGTTTCTTGTGGGTCTGTCGGTCGCACTCGGTAGCTAAAGTCGAAGGGTCTTTCCTTATTCGGGCCAGAAGGAGGACGCATTCGGTGCGAGCCGCGGTAACTCTTCGGGCGTGAAGCGCGCTTCCACCTTGCGCCAACAGCCAAAGTGGCACATGCGCGCTTCCGCAAAGCTAGTCGCTTCGTTTCCGTGTCTGTCACGTTCGCGCTGATGATGGCGCCTCTCTCTTCCGCTTGCGTTCGTGCTACTCACTGTTTCTGATTCCCCAGAAGAAGACGTCGAGCGCTTGCTGCGATCACCACCATGACCGGCGCTACATCGACACGCCTTCGAGGCGACACTTTTCGCGAGACTCGCGTGGAGCGCCGCATGTTGGAGCGAGAAGAACGCGCCGCCGCGGCCCGCCTGCGAGCCGTTGCAGGCCGCGGAGCACGGGAAGCCCTCCATGTTGAGGTCGGCGAAGGTGACGAAGGCGCGGTCGGCGGCCACAATCCCATCGCGCGGTGACGTCAGTGCCCACTTTGCTGATAATGGAATCCAGGAAAAGTGAGAGGCAGTTGGCCATGCAACAAATGGAGAAGAGAATCGAACAGTCAGTCAGTGAATGGCGAACCGAAATGCGTCCGTCCGTCCATGAGAACGAAGAAGGGAGAATCGTACGTACCGTGGTTGCCGTCTGGCTCGCGGCCGCCGATGAGATGCCACGCGAGCGTGTCGTTCGCCATCTGCCATCTGGACATACAGAGTCAGTCAGTACCGGTTGCTATATGGAACAACTCGGTGAAGTGGCGAGGCATCGACTCTACGTACGTGGCTTCGATGAGGTTTTCGATATTGAAGCGCGCCGTGCCGTTCGCGGACACAAAGTGGACGTCGTGGGCCGCGTCTTCCAGGCAGAACTGGTTGCGCGTGTGGCTGTAGTCGTCGCCCGCGCACACATTGGGGATCCCATAGCTGCCGTCCCACCAGCTCGCCACGCTGATGTCCGTCTCGAGGCTCTCGGCCACGAGCGCCCACGGCGGCACCGCCACTTTCGGGCTCTTGATGATCACATGTACCATCTCAACCGGGTCGTCGCTCGGCTGCTTGTGCGGTCCATACTGTACACGCTGTTGTCTGGCCACATCGTCGACATGTAGCTGGCTGTTGAGCGCCGCGAGGGACTGTCCGCTGCTGGCCTCTACGTACACGCTGGACCGTTTGCCGCCAACATGGATCTGCGTGTTTTGGGTGGAGATCCGCTTCAGCGTGAGGTTCAGTACGGCCGATTGCTCGCGCTCCGGCAACTTTGGGTTCAGCAGCGCGCCGTAGAGGCCGCTGAAGTTGCCGTTCACGCTGGCGTTGCTGCCGTCCACGTACAGCTGCTTGCTCGCGAGCAGCTTCGAGAGCTCGATGCTGTAGAAGTTGCCTGAGCAGAGCCGCGCGACCTGCAGCTGCGTGCCGAGCGCCTCCAGCTGCTCCATGTCCAGCGACATGGCGAACAAGTGCTGCGCGAACTGCAAGTTGTTGTCCACCTGGCAGCCGAGCCGCACGAACGGCACCTCGTTGTCCTCATGCTGGTCGCTCTTGGATGTGGATGCGGTTGTGGGCGTCGGATCGGGGAAGTTGGGCGTGGACGTCTGCAGAAAGAAGCCGCCCGTGTTGTCCCGGAAGCCCACGGCACCCTTGGCATGCGCGCTGAACAAGTTGCCGCCGCTGCAGATTTCCCCCGACCGGCTAGTGTTTAGCGATAGAGACGATGAGGCTTTTGGCTGATAATCGCGCGCGATGCCGTTGAGCTGGTCGTTGAAGATTGCCCAGTACGGCTCCTGTTGTTCTTGCTCGCCGCCATCTCTACGTTGCTGGGACGGCCGCAACTGCCGCAGCGTGTGGCTCACGGGGTCGTTGCCGCCCTGGCCCAGGCAGTCGTAGCCGAGCGTGCGGAAGTGCTGGAACGTCGGGTTGTTGGCGTCCGCGTAGAGGTAGCAGAGCCCCGTGGCGCGCGCGCTCACGTTCAGTCCAGCGGTCGGGGCGTTCGCGCAGTCTGGTGCGGCGCAGTCGCAGGGCGTCGGCCGCACATGGCCCTTGTTGGTGCCATCCGTGGTGCCATCTGCGCGCACGTGCATGGGCAGCTTGAGTACAGCCCACCATGCGACTGGACGGCCGAGCCCGTCGCGCGCGAACAGCTCCTCTTCCTTCTCGGCGGCGTCCACTCGCGCCGTAAACACTACGACGGCCGTCCAGAGTAGCAGCAGCGACGTGCGCAGTGGGAGTCGGGTGGAGCGCAGCGTGGCACTCATGGCGGGTCTCTCGCGCGCGTACACACGCAAGTAAGAGTGACCAATGTACGAATGCGTCATGGGCTGCTGTGTGGCGGTCCTGTGCTGGGTCTTCGCGCCGACCCAAGAGAGGGAGATGTGGACTTGCGGTCCGTTTGGGAATCAACGAACCATGGAACGATTAACGAGATCCGCTGGATCTTTTTAATTGAACGATGCGTTTGAAAATGATGCTGGCCATCACACCTCCACGACAGCATTAGTGACCAAGAGGAAGGAATCCAGCGCACGCGCATGCCCATTCATGACGTCTTGTCTTCATATTAACGATAATAAATAGTGAGACCTGAAGCTTTCCCCACTCATATCACACTCTTCTTCCTCGTGGTGTCCCCCGGTGTGCTGCGTACGTCCACAGCTCGCTTCTTCCTTCTTCATGCGAGCTGCTGCTGGTGTTTGCGCCGCCCGCCTTCTTCGCTACTGTCGCTACACTCAAAAAAACAAAATCCTACTTACAGACCTGACCGACTTGACAACTTACGACACGTGCCTCCTTCTTCGTCTTCTCGCTGGAGCGCCTTCACGCTTTGCTACTCCCCTTATGGGAGTTCCTTCCTCTCTTCTTCATGATCATGCTAGTGCTGACGGTGCATTACAATGGCACGCTCTGCATAGCTCCACCCACGGGCTTGAGCAGCTTGGATGCACGCTCCGCAGGGTACGCCGGGCGATCGCTGCTCGCCTTGCGCTTGCCGCCGACCACCGGCGCCATTTGCTGCTGAGGCACGTGCTGGTGTTGCTGGTGCTGCATGTGGTGCGAGCCATCCTGCGGCATCACCTGGTGCATCTGCTGGAACGGCGACGGGAGGCCGCGGTTCGGCGGCATGTTCTCGTGGTGCTGCTGCTGGTGGTGGAAGTTGGACTGGAACATGCCCGACGGCGGCATACCGAGGTGGCCTTGCATCATGCCGTGCGGCGCCATCATCGGGTGGTGGTGCTGCTGCTGGTGCATTGGCTGCATGCCGCCCATGTCGCCGTTCACCGAATTGCCGCCGTTCTTGACCTCGTCCGTCGAGTTGGTCGCGGCCTTGCGCTTCTGACGCGCGAGCACGCGGCTCGAGCCCACTTCAAAGGATGTCGACATGCCTGAGCCGATGCACGCATAGTAGCGGCGCTCGCCGGCCATCACGAGCACGAAGGCCTCGAACTGCACGTAGTACTTGACGTTGCGGCGCTTGCACTTGCCCTGCGCCATGTCCTCCGTGTACTTCCACACCTTGGGCTTGAACTCAAAGCACGCCGTGTTGCCGTCCTGTTGCACAAAGTCCGGCAGGCGCTCGCCCGAGATCCACTGGTCCTTCATCGAGTCCATCACGTCTGGCTCGACCATGCGGCCGAGCATGCACTCGCGGATCACAGCCTCCTCAAAGGCCACGGGGATGTTCTCAAGCGAGTGCACGCGGCCGAGGATCACGATGTCGTCGAACGACACGTTGCTGTTGAGCGTCACCTCGGTCACGATGCTGCCGCGGCACTTGCCCCACATGAAGTCGTGCTGCTTGAGGTCCTCGATCTTGATGGCCGAGTAGTCGCCGAATACCTTGCAGGACGGGAAGCACTGCAGGTTGCGGCGCCCGTTGCGCCAGTACTTGGTCTTCAACGGCGTCTTGACCTTGATCATGGCCTCCTGGGCCGCGCCGCCGCTCGGTGGGCCGCTGCTTGCGGCCGCCGTCGACTGGTACTCGCCGCCGTGGGACGATGCGGACGGCGCGTAGTTCGTCGTCTGGTCCACCGCGGCATTCGCATTCGCGCTCGACTCTTTCTTCGGGTCGATCAACGGCGGGAACGAGTGGGTCAAAGGCAGCTGGCTGTGGCTACCGGGAAACATGTGCGCTGGCGCCTGCACCGCGCTGCTGTGGTGGCTCGCGTGTGGGAAGTGGGCCGGCGGGATCTCGGACGCTGGGTGGTAATGCGAGCGGTCGCTCTGGTGTGGCTGGTAGTGCTGCTGTGGCTGGTAGCTGCCGTGCTGCTGCGAGCGGCTATCAACACCCTTGGCCATGCTGTATGCGGCCGGGTGGCTCGAGTACGCATCCGCGTACTTGCGCGCGCCGTGGTACTCGAACGGGAGCGGGTCCGCGGCGTACTCGTCCGCAGCGCCCTTACTTTGCTGCTGCTGGAACTGGCTGCTGTAGCCGTAGTGCTGCTGCGGCGGTGGCTGGTAGTGCGACGGTGTCACTTGGTACGCGGCGTGAGGGTGCTGGTTCTGCTGGTGGCTCATGCTCTCGTAGTGGCCGCCGATCGAGCCAGCGTTCTTGTCCGCCTTGCCTCTTCCCTGCGCGGACGCGCTGCTGCTGCTGCCCGTGGACGCCGGTCCGGCTGCGCCATTGACCTGGGCGTGCTCGCTACCGTAGCCCTGCGCCGGCGGCTGCTGCTGCGAGTATAACTGGTGGAGCGTCATGCCGACTGCCATGTCGGTCCTACTGTACGTAGTGTATTTGCGGACTGGCGCAATCTATTGTCGGTCGTTTCACTCACTTGACTTGTGCGAGGGGTGCAGGATACGGACGCGCGCGAGTGAACACGCCGCGTGACAACTCTCGCGTCGGGGTGGAAATGCGAAATGAAAGAGTTGGAGGAGGCGAAACCACCACCCACCACAGGACTCCTGACGCGCCGGCGGCTGGTCTACTACTGTCGTACAACGCAACAGGAGGCAGACGGGACAGGACCAGCACACGCACGCGCGGCCCATCCTCCTTCCTCGCATTCCCTCCTCGACTGTGCTCCTCCTCCCATTTGCACGCAAGCTTGGGAACAAAAAAACACTGCAGCATGCCTCGTTTGCAACATCCTCCAAGATTCGCGTCCCTGACGAATCGACGACCCAGCGTCTCGCTGGGTGATTGATGCGTGTGTGAGGTGATCAGGGACTAAGTTGTTTTATTATTAACATCAGTTTCAGAAATATCTTACTCTCACTATGCGGATCCAGATAGATGTCAAGCTTCAGTCACCCACGTGGGTGAATGCGATCCTTAACAAGCAAATCCCAAGCTCCAATTTATACAAAACAATAGCGCAGCCTGAGCGATTAGGTGTCAGTTGTAAATAATCGAAAGGAAGCTGCAGCCCCTCGAGCCTCCTCTTCATTCACCCACACGCCACCCATAGATCCAACACCCGCATTCCAGCTGGGTTTCGAGCACAAATCGTTTGGTCCGGCTTTGCAACCTGAGAACAAGGCAGTGCGTGTTGGTGCCAACATTGTGAAGCAAGCACGCAATGTGCTGACCTGTTGGAAAGCCAACAAGAGATGCGTGCAACGCGGAATAGTGGGAGATCCGCGTGGCTCCAGTTTACGTTGCGAGTCCGCTCACTGCTGCGTTCACTGGACAGCAAACGCTATCGGGTATTGCAAGCATGTGAGTCGCCTCCAGTCTTCGTTGGAGACCAGCGGTCAAGTCAACGAGTCAACGCCATCATCAAATGCGATGTGTGTCTGTTTAGCCTGGGCGAGCAGCACGAGCGTTTGGCAGGGAGAGCGCGCAGTTTTCTTGGCGTTGTAACGGTCGTGCCTGAACAATTTGGGTGGAGGACGGGCTCCAAAGTCCTTGAAGTGAGTGTTTGGACCGCGCGCAATTCCTTCCATTTTTGTGGGTTAACTGGATTGAAACTGCTGCTATGTATGATACCCTCTCAAAATAAATTAGAAGTGCGTGAGCTTGCGCCTCTTTTCAGCCCATTCAACTGTCGAACCTGTATACATTTATATACAGGAACTGGTCTGTATTTAAGGCATCAACTGATTTTGCGTAGCAAATCAATCAATCGCTCCAGTGGCGGTAGAAAAAGAGCCTGCTCAGTCTTGACGTCTTGGACCGCTCACGAGCTCCTTCGGCTGGCGCAAGTCCCAAGGATCCATCCCAGCAGCCGGTGAGGCTCAGAGAAGAGCCGACGTCCAAGGGCAAGCAGTTGTTGCCTGGTATCGCTTGTTCGCTTCAAGTCTTGCGCCTCAAGCAAGCTGTGGCGTCAACCACCTGGCGCCTGTGGTCACCTCTTGTCACTCACTATACATTCGAGTGCGCGTGTTGAAGGTGCTCGCTCGCGCGCTGGATCAGCAACATTGCTGCCTGCTGGCAAAGCAATCACGTGTGGATATTGGCACAATCACGCCGTGCGTCCCACCTCTCGTAGTGACAGTGGCATCGCTCGTTTACAGGCGTGGTTTGTGAAATGTGGACCACTCTCAACTCGACTGGACCGATCAGCAGCTCGCTGCTGATGTAGCGGCTCAGCTTCATTACTTGCTGTGTGTGTCGGACATATCCAGGATATCTGTGGTGTTCACGTCCGATGTGTGCGTGGAGTTATAATTGATTCATATATGAAAGACGTCGAATGGTGGAAGACGTGCAAATTGCTTGAAAAGGTCAAAAAGCGCTATTGACACAGTCATGCGGAACCTTTTGTTGACCGTTCATTGGTCCTCTGAACTGACTTGATTGCTTCCGAAGAACAGACAGGACAATATGCGGCTCGTCTGCAACAAAATTCGACAATTGAAGAGAAAC
The DNA here is from genome assembly GCA_023337805.1 of Globisporangium barbulae. Lineage (NCBI taxonomy): Eukaryota > Oomycota > Peronosporomycetes > Pythiales > Pythiaceae > Globisporangium > Globisporangium barbulae. The sequence continues at coordinate 12,729 of JAADXK010000201.1, forward strand.
TTCACATTTGAGATGTGATACTTGTTCAAAAACGAGTCCAGCAAATGCGTGTGTATTTGCAGTCAACAGCAAGCTTGAAAGGCACAATACTTCTTGCGCCCGCCATGCGGTCTCGAATGCGCCATTCGAGAACCATGTGTGGCTCTTGCAATCACAGCAGCAGCTGGGAGTGGAATACCTGCGATCAGGCGTGAGTAACCCTGTAATCCAAAGTCTTTTCTTCGAAGCCACACACACGACGCTTTTCTGTGCGCGTGTGTTTTGTTGGTGTGGACAAGTGTGGGCCACAAAAGCCACTCAGATTCAACTTCTGAATGCAAAAGTCGTCACAGTGTTTCTTACAAAGGTCAAGAGGAAAAATCATTTTGATTTCTGGGAATCCCACTGTGAGCGGGAGAGTGGGACGACGCTCACTCTTCCAAGTATACATCGTCATTCGCGACGACATACTTGAGAATTGTATGCGCTCGTTTTCTACTACCAAGAGGCAATCAAGCGGATCATGAAGCGTCGCGCGCATCAAGCTGAGTTGCATTGGCACAATTTGCTTGCCTTTACGTGTTGCCAGCTGCGCGCAAGGCGGCAAAATGGCTTGAACAAGTCCTCTGTGTCCGATGACACCCGCCCACGTGCAACCCGGTGCCACAAATTGGGTTAGTGCTCAAGTGTACATACATTAAGTTAGGCTGGGTGTGCAAGTATTGCGCGTGCGCATGCGCACTCAGCTGAGAGCCGCGGTCCTCACGTCGCGAGCATGGACGCCTTGAACTCGCGCACCTCGCGTTCGTGGCGCTCGGCCTCTGCGCGCAGCTCTTCTTGGCGCCGTGAGTCCTGCGCCTCGGCCTCGACCGTGTGGATGCGGTGGTACATCGAGTTAATCGGCATCTCCTCGTAGTTCACAGGCGCTTTCCGCGGCGACGTCTGCGGCATGCCGCGCGTGGGCTCTGCCGCGCGCGTCGCGTCTGCTTCATTGTTGTCGCTGCTGTCCTTGGAGCCTGCGACACCGCTGAACGTGATCTCGCGCAGCGCAGTAGCTGCTGCTGGCGGCGGACTCGATGGCGTCGGGTCGCCGTCGGACTTGAACAGCAGCGCGCCGTCACCGCGGTCCATGAGCATCGTCGCCGGCGTGGCGTCATCCTGATTGTTGTGTGGCTCTTGAATGGCACTTGCGCGGCCTTCATTACCTCCTCCTTCACAGGCAGACGCTCTATCAGCTGAAGTGACAGCGGTGGCTTCGACGGCTTGCTTCTCGCCAGAGACGTCGCTGCTGCAGGCGTCGCGCTCGGCGCGGCACTTGGACGGGCAGCAGCCCATGCTGTAGAGTTGAGTCGGGAATGGGACCTTCGGGACTGTTGTGGGAGAAGAAGCGCGCGTCGGCCCAAGAGTGGTGGTGTGTGTGACGCAGCGACGAGCTCCATTTGAACGAGGGTCGATGGCTCTTCTCGCGATGCGAGCCACGTGCTCGCGTCAACCGTCTGGAGAGCTATTTCCGACTTGCGGAGCACTTAAAATAGTTCACTGTACCTAAAATACGTATTTTATCCGGTATGCAACAAATGTAGATGTAACATATACTCAGTTGAAGTCAATTGATGAATTGATGTGGAAGTTGCGCTCGTGACAGCGTGTGTTACACATGGCTACATTCTGTCAAGAGCAACTCACTCGCCTAGGAAGAGCGCGACGCCCGCGAGAATCCAGCGCGCGTGGTCGCCGGCGATGGGCACAGAGATCTCCACGAGCATGCGCTCGCGGCTTGTGGCGTAGTAGAGCGGCACCTTGAGGCAGTTCTCCTTGGCGTAGAGTTCGCTGGCGTCGTCGCGCGCGTAGGCGACGTAGCACGAGGGCACGGCCACGAGCTCGTGCGCGTCCGAGGACGCCTCGATGAGCGTCCCGCCTTCGAAGGACGCGCCCTGTAGCAGCAGGTGCGTTATCTCGAACCAATCGAGCTTGGCCGTGAGCTTGTCCTTCTCCCAGCACGAGAGCAGCTTCATGCCGTCCATGGAGCACTGCAGCTCGCGCGCACTCTGCTGCCGCAGCGCATTAAGGAACGTGCCTGGGTGCAGCAGGTCCGAGAGGTCGAGGCCGCGCACGAGCAACTTGCCGCTGGCGCTGGCTTCCTGCCACTCGCTCAGCGCGCGCTTGCGAACGGCGAGGGCGCGCAGCCACACGGCCACGCTCTCGCTGCCGTCCCACTTGGCGCTCCACTCGTTCGGCACAACGCCCTTGAGCAGTGCGGCGGCCACAGTCTGGATCGCCGGTGTGAGTAGACCTGTGCCGTAGATCACCTTCTTGAGCCCTGTGAGCGCCGCGTTCACTTGCTGCGCCAGATCCAGCGCGTACTCGTTCTCGAGCGCCACGAACGCGTCAGACGGCGCCAGTGCCAGCAGGTTCTTCGTGTTATTACCAGAAGCACTAGAGGCAGAGTCCAGATGGAAGCTCGCAGTCAACTTGGTCCAGGTCTCGATGAGTGGCCCGAGCTGCGCGCGCCACTTCTCGCGGTCGAACTTCTCAGCGGCCTCTTCGCTGGCCGAGAGCGCCTTGAGCTGCGCGATGACGTCGGCCGAGAGCGTGCGCTGCATCGAGCGCTCGATGTTGTCTGGCAGCCCGAAGACCGCGGGCGTGTCACTGTCCGGCAGATGGTCGATGAGCGCCACGTAGTCCTCGTGGCGCGCGCTCTGCGGGAGCTTGACGCCGCGCAGCAGCGCGCGCTGGCCGGCGAGCAGATCGGCGCTGAAGTACTCGCTCAGGTTCACGCGCAGCACGCGCAGGTCGTACGGGTTGTCGATACGTCCGCCGTAGATCGCGTTCTCCATGAGTCCGTGGAGCGCAAGCCAGTCGATGGTTCCGCTGGGTCCACTCGTCTTGCTCGCGAGCTCCATCACGTTAGCGCCAGCGCGGAAGTCGCCGAAGGAGAACTCGTAGAACTTGGTCCAGCCCTGCGGGATGTACGTGCGTCGTTCCTGCAGCAGTGCGTGGAAGAACGCGAGCAAGAAGAGCAGCTGCGCGCGTGCAATTGCGCCCTTTGCAACGAATTCGGGGCTCCACGACGCGTACGTGCGCTGCAGATTCTTCTTCATGCCCGGCGGCGACTCAAACGTGATCTTGATGCTCTGCTCGAGCAGCACGAGCGGGAACGCGTCGTGGGGCTCCGTCGTGAGCCACAGGCGGAACTTGTGGTGCGGCGTGAGCACCGTGATCTCCTTCTCGAGCATCGGCAGCCACGCGACGACGAGGTGCAAGTTCTGCAGACAGAGCCACTCGCCGTGCTCGGCCGTGGACTTGAGCAAGCTCAGGGCCTTCTCCTGCTGGCCGCCGCCCATGGCCACTTCAAAGTAGTGGCTCTTGCCCACGACGGCCGACGCTACCTCCCCGAGCTCCTTGGACGGGTCCGCGCCGGCGGTCGTGAGCAGCAGCACGGGCGTCACGTTGCTCGCCTCGTCCGTGGCCACGTCCTTGAAGTCCAGCGGCGGCGGCGTGAGCGACTTGAGCTGCATCACGCCGCAGATGAACTGGATGATCGCGCTTTGCAACCTGTCGGGGCGCAGCGCCTGGACGACCAGCAGCTTCTGGAAGGCCGAGAGGCCGCCGCTCGCGGACCCGCTAGACTTCTCCATCTTGGCGTGGAAGTTCTGCTCACACTCGAGGGACTTGGACCAGCGAATCCACAGGTCGTGGCTCTCGAACTTGCACTGCTGCGCCAGGCGCGGCAGCGTCTCGACGAAGAGCGCGAACGCCTCCTTGCGCTCCGGCGAGGCCCAGTCTGGCAAGGCTGCACCAGTACCAGAAGGCTTCTCGTTGCTGGCCACGAGCTCGCCGCAGAAGAACTCGTACTCGTGCTTCTCAAAGCACTCGTCGGCGTGCATACCGTGCACGAGGTGCATGCCGAACATCGGTCGGTGCTCCTTAAAGAGCGCGCGGCCGACGAACATGAGCACTTTGAACTCGAGGATGGGCACGAGTCTCAGGATCCGGTCCTTCGTGCTCGCAGACTCCATCTTCGTGCCCAGCGTGGCTTTAAAGAGCGCGAGGAAGGACGCGAGCGAGAAGCGGTACATGTGGTTCACGGCGCTGAGCTGTTTGACGAGGAAGAAGAGCTTGGCGCCCTCGTGCGCGAACGGCCGGTACGAGTCGCGCTTCTCGTCGAGCTCCTCAGACTTCTTGGCCGAGCGCTCGAGCGCCTGTTCGATCTCGGCGCTCGTGGACTTGGTCTTCGTGAGCGACTCGATGAGGATCGTGTTCTCGAGGATGTCGCCCTCGGACGTCGCGAGCGCTTCCACGAGCTCCTTCTCAAGCGCCGCGAGCTGCACTTTGCAGTGCTCCTCCTGGTGCAACAGCTCGCTCTTCTCCTGCTCGAGCTCGGGCTGCTCGTGTTGGATCGTCACGCCCAGCAGCTGACCTTCGAGACCCGACTTTGTGACCGTGAAGTTGACGACGTTGACGATCGCCAGTGCATCGGGTGCCAGTGGTGGCGACGGGTTCCGCGTCACGAGGTATAACCGAAAGTTTTCGTTGTAGTCCACGACCTTGTCGCCCAGCGCCACGACGAACCGTGGTCCCTGGTGGATCAGGTCCTTGCGCACGAGTGGGTAGAGGTACGGCTCGACCGTGTCGACCTCAAGCACCACGAGTGTCTTGCCGAAGCGCACGGCCTGCTCGACGTTGCTCACGAAGCGCGCATCCTGGGACTGGACCGTCGCCAGCGGCCGCGTCGTGTCCTTGGCGAGCTCGGCCTGGAGCCACATCGTGCAGGCGCTCGCTGGGTCGATGATGAACGGACAGCGGTCGTTCCCCGAGTTGGCCACGATGAGCGCGTTCTCCATGGACAGATTGTCGGCGGGGAGACCCATGGACTTCCACTTGAGCAGCTCGCTCTCGGTGCTCAGCAGCTTGCGGTAGTCAAAGCCCCGGGAGCTCGCACTCGACGGGACAGCGTCGAGGATCTCTCGCTCCCAGCTCTTGACGACCCGCGAGCGCGCGTCCTCGGAACACTTGCCCAAAAAGGTCGTGAAGGCTGCGGCCAGCAGCATACGAATGGGCAGGTCCTGCAGCCGCGCGTCGAGCTCCTTGACCTGCTCGGACCAGCGCTGCTTCTCGCCGCCGAGCTTGCCCAGCAGGCCTTGGGCCTTGTTGAGTGTCGACTGCGCGGACTCGAGTCCGACACGCAGGATCTCGGCCTCCTTGGTCTTCTCGCCGAACTCGGTCTTCATCTTGTCGACCACGACGTCGATGCTCTTGAGCTCGCTCTCGCACTGCGCGAGCCGCTGCTGCGAGGCCTCGAGCGAGCGCTTGGCCTCGGCCAGGTCGGCCTCGAGCGGCTCGATCTTGTTGAGCACCATGGAATACTTGAGGTTTGCCTTGACCCACGTGGCCAGCGGCGCCGCGGCCACGCTCACGCGGTAGATCGTCTCGTGGTCGAACGACGACGTCTTGCTCTTCACGAGCTTCGTCACGGCCTTGAAGATCTCGGGCGTGATGCGCCGCGAGTCGTAGTTGAGGATGTCGTCCTTCACGGCGCGGTTGCCCAGAAACTTCTTCATCGAGTTCCACGACGTGTCCTGGATGCCCAGCAGCATGAGCACGGCCGAGAGCACGTCATGGATGGGCTCGGGCGGCATCTTGAGCGACCGGATCTCGTTCAGGTTGTCGCTCTTGATGTTGCCCACGGCCTCCTTGGCGGACTGCAGGATCGGGTTGATGTCGCTCAGCTCGCGCTCGATCTCGCGCTTGCGCGCGTTCGTGGCCTCCTCGGCCTTGGCTGTGTGCTTCTTGAGCTCCTCGACCTCGCGCCGGTTCACTGCGGCCTTGTCGAGCGCGTTCTCGATCTCCTTCATGGCCTGCGCAGCCGCGACCTGCGCCAGCCCGAGCTCCTTCTTCTTGATCGTCGCGTTCTTGCTGAGCTCGTCGACAGTGGTTGACGCGTCCTCGAGTTTGTTCAGCCCGCTCTTCAAGTGGCTCACCTCCTGCACGATTTGCTTGCACTTGGCCTCAAAGAGCGACCGCCAGCTGCCGAGGAAGCACACGAACTCGCGTGGCGTGGCGCCAAACTCCTTGCTGCTCTCGTACAAGCTCGTGATGAGTGGCGTGGTCTTCTGGAGACTATCGACGAGCTCTGAGCCATTGAGCAGCAGCTCGGGCAGCTTCTTCATGCTGGACGGCGTCCACTCACCCATCCACACGATCGCGCAGCGCGTGTAGAGCGCCGGGTTGCTCTCGCAGCGCAGCAGGAACTGCGGGTGGCGCGCGTCCATGCTCACGACCACGTGCACAAACTGACACACGCGCGCTACAAAGAAATCGTAGACCGAGCGGTGCTCCGTGCCATTGCCATTGCCAATGCTCTCGAGCATCTTCTCCTTGAGCGGCGCAATGAGCGGCTCGATCTCCTCGTGCGTGTACAGCCCCGGCACTTCGCCGGAGCTCAGCAGCGAGTTGGTGATTTCGAGGATTGCGTCCTGCGTGAAGTGATGGTCCTCCAGATAGAGCACGTAGTGCTGGCCCTCGACGCCGGCCTTGACGAGGATGCTCTTGAGGTCGGCTCGGAAGCTCGCGGAGTCGTAGTAGCGCGTCAGGCTCGGCGCGAAGAGCGTGTAGCCGAGCATGTACGCGATGAGCGTCGTGGCTGAGCGCCGACCAACGCCCGACGAACCCACGAGCAGCATTGAGCCGCCGGGCTCGGACAGAATGCGCTCGACGGTCGCCAGGTGGTCGAGGATCTCGTCGAAAAGCTGCATGTGCAGGTCCTTCTCCTCACGCTCGTAAAGCACAATGGCTTGCGAGACGACCGAGCTGAACTCGTCACTTGTGATTCTAAACAGCGGTGAGGCTGCGGCCGCACCACTTGAGCCACTAGCGTCACTGTCGCTTGCGGCACCAGCCTTGCGGCAGTGTAAGGAACTGAAGTAGACATCCTGGAGCTTGGCCGCGTGCTTCCACTGCTGCTTGAGTACGCTGTTGAGGATCGCGTCGAACTTGGCGAGCGAGTCGGAATCCACGAGGCGATCCCTGAACAGCCTACGAGCCTCGTTCGCGAGCACGTCAAGCACGTCTTCTGTCTCTAGATCGTAGCGCACAAGAGAGAAGACCCACTTGGTCAGGTCTCGCGGCGTAAACAGGTAGTGGCGCTGCTCGTCCACGTTGAACTTGCTCTTGGTGGCGTCGTAGATCTCCACGAGGCTCCGCGCGAGGCGGTCTCTCGTAGACGCGTCGCGCCACTGTGCCGGGATCTTGCGCACGCTCTGCGGGTCGAAGACAGCCTCGAGGAAGGTCGAGTAGACCACGAGGAGCTCCTCGGTGGTCGGATAGTCCAGGTACGCGACCTTGACAATGGCCGTGAAGCGCGTGGACAGCGGGTGGCGCCCGACCGTCGTCGCCGCGTTCATGGACGCAACGATCTGGATCTTCTCGATGCCCAGGAACTCCAGGTGCTGGTCGTAGAAGCCGTTGAACGTGATGAGCTGTTGGAGAAAGGCGATGAGCATGCACGTGTCGTACTGGTCTGGCTTGGGCAGGTTGATGTCCTTGAGGTAAAGCACGAGGCGCTCGCAGTCCCGTGGGCGGTAGACGCGGCCGGCGGTCGTCGAGAAGAGCGAGCAGCACTGCGCGATCTTGTGAATGATGTGATCGGCCGTGGTCTGCGCGTTGCAGTGCAGCACGGTCACGTTGACGGACTTGAGGTTGCGGAAAGCCTGACGGATGAGCATGTTCTTGCCGCTGCCCTCGGGCCCCACGAGGATGAACGGCTCCATTTTGTCTACCCACGGCTCGATGATCTTGAGTCCGCGCTGGACACTCACAGTCGGCACGACGGCGTCGCGGCAGTTGGCGATGTCCTTGCGGTCCATCTTACCGTCCATGGACCCGTACGTGTCTCGCTTCGTCTCAAAGGCCGTGAACGTCGTGCCCTGGCAGTAGCAGTCCAGCGGCGCGTTCATGTCTGGTGTGCGCTCGTTGGCCATCATGAACATGGCCTTGGCGAAGGCCGTGCGCGCGCCGATGGCCAGGTTCGCACCGAGGCCGCGCACCATGGCGCAGACAAACTCGCTTCGAGTTGAGGCTGAGGCCACGTGGCTCAACCCATTCATGATCGTACCGACCGTCGTGGTCTCGACCACGAGCTCGTGCTTGTGGAGCTCTTCGAGAGCTTTCGTAAAGAGCTCGTCGATCCACTTGCTGATCTCCTCGCGCTTGGAAGCTTCGATGTTCTGCAGCGTGAGCAGCCACTTGCTCACTAGGCGGCGGATATCCATGTCCTCGTCTGAGAGGAAGATCATGCCCATGCGCGAGATCGTGGCGGGCGACGCGAAGCGCAGGTCGTGCGTCTCGAAGATGAAATTGATGTTGGGCCCAAAGTTGATGCGCTCGCCGTTCGGCAGCGTCAGCAGGTGGTTGTCATCCAGCACCGAGTTGAGCGACTCGATCCACTCGGGGTCCACGTCGCCGTCACAAATGATCCACGACCGCACGTGCTCGGGCTCCTTGACGACCTTGCGCGCCGCGTCCGTGAGCACGCCGTCCTCCCACTCGCGCGTGTCGAGATCCATGTGGCCCAGTAGCCGCTCGCGCGGCATCGACTTGGGGTTCATTACGTGCGTCTTCACCAGTTGGCCGCACCTGATCAGCGCTTGCTGCAGGATCGCCCACACGGTTGACTTGCCGCTGCCCGAGGGCCCGACGACCACGCACCCCATGCGCTGGTCGAGCGACTCCTTGAGCTGCAGCATCTTGCGGATCTGCAGCTCGTCCACTTGGAGGAAGAACGGTTTGCTCACCATCACGTCGCGGATCGCGTCGCCCAGCGCGCCGCCAGAGAGGTCGGCCGAGTTGACACCCGGGAAGACGTCGCCGATGAGCGCCAAGAAGCGCGTCGAGTCCACAAACGTGAGCTTCGAGAGCGTGTTGATGCGTACGGCCTTGATCAGAATCTCGGTCTCCTCGGCCGATGTCATGCGCTCAGGCTTGCGCTTGATCTCTGAGTTCTCCGAGCCCTCTTTGCCGTCTTCTTGGATTGAGGCTGAGGCTCCGCCTATGGCCAGCTCCTTCTTGGCGGCCTGGAGTAGCTTGCCGGCTGTGTTGAGCACGGCCTTGAGCGCGCGCAGTCCCCAGTCGTAGTGTTGCTGTGGAGACAAGAGCTGGCCCGATAGCGAGTAGAGCGACACGACCTTGGACGCGATGTCCTTGGCCTCGGAGAACCCCTCCGAGTACAAAATCACTTCGGCGATGAGGTTATTGTCCGGGCGGCCCATGGCCACGGGTCGAAAGAGCGCCTTGAGGTTGTCGGGGAGCTTGGAACGCCCACCGTATCCCTTGCCTGCGGGGTTGAGCGTCACGAAGATACCAGCGTTGAAGTCCACGTCGAGTGACCGGTTGAGCAGCTTGATGGCCGGCGTCCTGTCCTTGATGGCGTCCTGGATGACCTGGATCTGCTGCGAGATCGCAGACAGCTGGTCTTCTTTTAAACGGTTGAACTCGTCAAAGCAGCCCCAGGCGCCGCACTTGACGAGTCCCAGTAGGATGCGACCCATGGACTGGAAGTCGATACCCTCGTCGCAGTTGAACACGAGCACTTGCCGGCCAAACTGACCACCGAGGGCCTTGACAGACTCGGTCTTGCCCGTGCCCGCGGGGCCGTACGGATTGCCGCCAAAGCCCATGTGCATGCCCTGCGTGAGCGTGAGGTAGCACTTGTCCGTGAGCGGCGTGTGCACGAGCTTCGGCGCGTTGCCCTGGTACTCGTACGTGTAGTCGAACCTGGCGTCGTTCATGCGGATGACGACGCAGCTCTGCGACTGCTTGTCCAGGTAGAACCGGAGCTGCTTCTGCCAGATCCAGTCGCTTGTGGCCCTGCAGTTGGCCGCCAGCAGCTGGTCGCACACGTCGATGTGGTGCACGAGGTCGAGCACAAGCGCCTTGACCTTGAGGCTCATGAGCAGCTCCGTGCTCAGGTCCAGCGACGTGAGCTCGCGCAGTGTCTCCTGCAGGCTCTTTTTCAGATCGCCCACACACCCCTCTTTGATCGCGACCTCGGCCTGGTCGCAGAACCGCACTTGCTCGGCAAGACAGAGCACTTGCGAGGGAAACTCGTGGTAGTCTGGCGCCTTGCTGGCCACACATTTGGCCACGAGCACGCGGATCGTGCGGCGCATCTCTTCGGTGAAGTTCTCGAGCCACTCTTCGACTGAACTCGTGATGGCCACAGGCGTCTGAAGCGGGACGGTTTCCCCAGCAGAGCTTAGCATCGCGACGATCTGGTCCTTCTGGTCGGAGAACGCGACGCGATGGACGCCTTGGTACAACTTCTTGAGGTGGTTCTGAATCACTGCCGGGTTCTGCGACTGGCCGAGGATCTCAAGCAGGTCCTCGTCGCCAATGAAGTAGAAGCGTGGCATACGCGAGCGCTTCTCCTCCAAGAAGTCCGCGAGCGCCTTCTGGCAGCGCTCGAGCTGGTCCACCATCATGGTGAGCCGCTCAACGAGCTGCGGAAAGAGCAGCTCGTCCGTGAGGTTGAAGAGCTTCGGATCACGCTCGACGGCGCCCATGATCTCGGTGAACTCGTCGTCGACGCGCCGGAAGCGGCTTTGCTCGGACGGCAATGCGCCTTTCGAGAAGATGGGCTCGAGGAAGACCCACTTGCGCTGGATCACGTTGAGCTGCGTCAGCGCCTGATCGAGCAGACCCATCTTGACCTCGTACTGGAGCGCCTCCATCTCGAACGGCTTGAAGAACTGTGACTCCTTGAGCGACGCGAGCAGCGACTGGTTGTCGCCCAGCGCCAGCGTCATGTCCTTCCAGTCCTTGATGATCGCCACGCGTCGCCCGTCGTGCTCGTGGACCAGCAGCGAGAGCTCGGCCGTCTCGGTCCAGGCGCGCAGCTCCAGCAGCGCGTCGCGGATCGTCACCTCGCCCTGCGCGCGCGCGTGAAGCACCTTAACGAACTGGAGCGTGGCTGGGAGCTCGAGCGCCTCGATGACGTCCAGGAAGTGGCCGAGTGTGAGGTTGATCTTGTCAACGCCGCGCGGCATGCCTAGTTTCCGGAAGAGCTGCGTCCAGTGGTCGTCCTTGAACGGCTCGCCGCGGCAGAGCTTGAGCGTTGGCATGGCGCGCTTCACGTGGTTATGGAAGTCCGCGATCTTGTCCACGACCATCGTGCGCTCGGCGATCGTCTGCTTGGCGCTCTCCGCCCACTTCTGCGCGCAATCCTGAAGCGCAAACACGTTCGTGCTGAACGTGAACCAGTCCTGGGCCGCGAGCGCTTTCACTTCGTCGCGGAACTGCTTGTACGTCGACCAGTTGAGCGCCGTGAGCCCCACGCTAGCATCGATCGCCGCCAAGCCGTCGAACGTAGGCTCGTCCATGTTGAACGCGCTGCAGTTGTCCGTGAGCGTCTTGGCGCGCGTCTTGAGGTCGCTGAGCTTGGCGGATTCGTCCTCAATGGGTTTGTAGACCTTATGGACCAGGTCTTCCTCGTTCCAGGACGAGACCTCGAGTAGCTGCAGTCCGTTCCAGCGGTCGCGGAATTTGCCGATCTGCTCGTTGCAGAGCTCGACCTGGGCCGCGATCTCGCCCTTCAAACTCTCGCGCTGGTCCTCGATCATCTCGTTGAAGGCCTCGTGTGAGACCTCAAAGTTCTCCCACTCTGTGGGCAACTTGGCCAAGCGCGACTCGACCTCGTGCGTGTCGATCTTGGAACTGGCGCCGCCGCCACTGAGCACGGTGAGCAGCAGCGTCTTCTTGCGCTCGGCCTTGGCAAAGTGCGCGTGGACATCCGCCTTGTGGGCCTCGATCTCCTTCCACTCGACCTGCGCGTGGCTGATCTCCTCGATCGAGTGCGGCCGTGTGTTGAGCTTCTCCTTGGCGCTCTCGACGAACTCTTCCACGAGGCGCACGTGCTGCAAAGTGCTCTTGCGCAGCGAGAGCAGCAGCGCGTCCTGGAAGCGCTGCAGCAGCTCGTCCAGCGTGCTCTTGAAAGGCACGAGCGAGACGTGGATGCAGTCGATCTTGACAAAGTCTGGGATCTTTTCGCTTTCCTTGCGCTTGAGCTTGATCGTCTTCAGGTTCACCTCCCAGTCCCCAGGCTCGTGCAGCTCGTTCTCCATGAGCGCGTCGAGCTCACTGCCGCCACTGATGCGTGCCAGCAGACTCCAATGCTCGTACTCGTACAGCAACGTCTCGAGGCGCGTGAAGAGCTGTTCGCAGCTCTGGTACACGAGCACGAGGTTGCTGGCGTTGGCGTCACACATGGCAGCAAACACCTGCGGGTTGGCAAAGCCACTGAACTTGGTCGGACGCGACACAAACTTCTTCATGGACTTGTAGTACGTCGTCCTCAGTTCCTCGACCGGCGGCTTGAGCACGAGCGAGAGCCCTGTAGTGTTTCCGGTATTACTGCTGGCCACTGATGACGCTGAGGGAAAGTGGAGCTCGGTCTTGATGTCCTTGATCTCCGGCAGGTTCTCGTTGAGCATCTCGAGACCCATCTGGTAGCCGCTCTCGAGTACCTTGTACAGCTGCTGGTCCCAGTACAAGAACCACTTCTTCGTGCGCGCCGGGTCCTGTTTCTTCGTCACGGCCAGCACGCTCTTCTTGATCTCATCCCAGCGCTCCTTCCACTTGTTCGGAAACCGCAGCAGGTCGATGTCCAAAAGAGCGAGGAACTCCTCGCTGAGCTTCTCATGCGCGCGCTTGAAGCGCCGGTTCTCGGACGAGAGCTTGTCGGCCGCGTCCTGCAGCTGCTTGACGTACTCGTTGCACTCGTCCAGGTTCTGCCACGTCACGTCCTTTTTCGACGAGCTCTTTTGCTGGACGCCCGGCCGCTTGACGGCCTCCTCGAAGGCCAGCAGCGAGTCCAGCAGCATGGGCTTCTGCTCGTCGATGATCTGGCTCTCCATGTTGTTGTAAAAGTTCGCTACCTTCTTGAGCGTCACGCCGTAGCGGTAGTACTTCTCGGCCTCCTCGGCCACCTTGCGCACCTTGAGCGGCACCCACTCGTCTTTCTTCCCAGTGCCTACCTGGGAGCTCGCATGCTGCACCGAGAGCTCAGTGAGCTGCCGCACGTCGCGCAGCAGCGTGACAAGGAACTCGCTGTAGTTGACGACTAAATCGCCGTTCTTGTCGATCTGCATGAGCTTCCCGCTCAGACGCAGTGAGTCCTCGCCCTCGGCCTCGAGTTGTGCCTCAATCTGCTCCTGCCAGTCGCGCACCTTATCGAGCACCAGGCCGTTCACCTTGGTGAGTAGCTGCTCGCAGTGGTGCGCAAAGGGCTTGAACGCCGGTAGGTCGGCCAGCACGTGCTTGGCCAGCGCGCTCATCCCGCCCACGCGCGTACTGAGCATGTGACCCCACACGATCGCGTTCACCTTGGGACTGAGCGTCTTGCCGATGTGGACGGCCTTGTCTCCCTTGGACGAGGACGACCCACGTCGCGTCTCGAAGTCGCTCTCCAACTGGTCCAAGTGCGCCATAAGCTGCGCCAGTAACGCGTCACGCTCACCCGCCAGGGCATTGGCCAGCGACGGCCGCTGCAGCAGGTTCTTGTAGCGCTGCAGGAGCCGCACGGCCGTGCTGGGCTTGCTGGCGACGGCCGCGATCTGGTCGCGCAGGATCGTGCCGACCTGGCTCTCCACGGGCGCGAGCAACGCCTCGTAGTCCTTCACGGCCCGCTGCCACGCCTTCTCCGTATACGGGTTGTAGTAGAGCGGCTTGAGCTTGGCGAAAGGCTGGAAGCACGCGGCCGCGAGCTCCTGGGCTTTGGTGCGCGGCAACAGCGACACGAGCTCCTCGTACGTCGTGCGCACGCGCGCGATCTCCTCCATACGCTTGACAAGAGCTAGCAGCTGCACGTCCTTGTCCGACTTCTTCCCCGTCCACGGGTGCTCATCGTAGGATGGCCACATTGTCGTCGTCAGTGTCTCGATGCTCGCGGCCCACTTCTCACAGAGCGCGATGGCCTGTTGCAACAGCACGTTGACGTCGTGGAAGCTTGCTGTCCACACGTCCTCGTCCTGACCCTGGCTCAGCTGCTTGGCCTTCTCCAGGATGAACGCGTTGATGGCCGAGCCCACGAGTCCTAGCAGGTGGTCCATGCGTGCCTGCGGGTACTGGTTCTCTCGTGATAAATCTGCGCGCCAGATGTCGTCGAGCGTGTTGTACGACTCCTCGAGCACGTCGGCCATGTCCTCGAAGCTCAGCGTCTCGAGGCTGCTGTAGCGCTGGTGGATGTTGTCGAAGGCGGCGCAAAACTTCTTGGCGCGCTTGGCGTTCTTGGCGTCCGCGCGTTCCCAATATTGGAACTCGTCCGTGATCGTGACGATGCCCATGAGCGCCGCCGTGTCGCCGTCGCTCAGCATGGCGCCACCGCTGCCCTTGTTGCCTGAGTCACCACCGCTAGCCGCAAGCATCGTGCTGCCGAGCCCGGCATCGAGCTCGATGAGCATGTCCTTGAGCTTTTGCGAAAGCTGGCTGGCGCTCGCGTCGCTCTTGAGCAGCATGGGCGCGTACACTTGGTGCACGGTCTGGTAGAGGCTCTGCAGAGGCGACTGCATCACGGACGTCACCTGGATGCTCGTGCTCAGGTTCTCTGGCGTGAGCGGTACGGCACGCATCTTGACGAACACGGTCGTGCACTTGGAAGTGGCGCCCCACTGCTGCAGCTGTGTCGAGAGTGCGACTTCGAACGAGCCGCCAGTAGGCTCGCTATTGTTGTTGCTACTGTTGTTGTTGTCCTCATGGCCACCACCGCCGCCCGTGGCGCGCGCCTGTAGTACGCTGCACTGCGGATCGTCGAGGAACGCGGCGAACGCGTCCTCTGATGCCTTCTCCTTGCTCAGGCGCAGCTGCCGCCCCCACATGCTCTTGAGCAGCGTCACGACGTAGTTGCGCCGCTCGTCCGCGCTGAAGTCCGGGTCGCTCGGGTCCATGGCTGCTGTCGCTGTTCAGCCTGCACTCGTGCTAGGACGACGAAGAGGACGTGCACGTGATGATGTGATAATGATAGCGAGGCTCTTGCTCTTGCTACTGCTGCTGCTGGGGTCGGATGCGGGCAGAAGGGCGAAAGAGCACAAGTGAGGAGCCTTGCGCGCCGCGCCGCGAGCGAACGTGGCCGCGAAAGGTCACGAACAGATCTGGGTTTTATCTGATGATATTGCTTAGCTGACCCACGCCCTCCTGTATGCCCATGCGCACGGCGTGGTCGTTCGAGTGATCGCCGACCGAGGTTGTGCACTTTACCCGAGCTCAACCGTGTTGGATCTCCAGTACGCGGAGATCCCAGTGCAGCACATCCACATGTCGTTGATGCACCACAAAGTAAGTTTGCATGAATCTTTTATCTTTCTAACATCATTGCTCCTCTTCATCTCTTCGTGTGTCTGTTGTCTTTGTTCACTTCTGTGTGGTTGACTCGTTCATACTGCTGAACGGCAGTATGAACTGGAGCACCGCTGGTCACACAGGCAATGGTGAAAATGTTCATATCCACCAAGGCGCGTCGGCTGGCCCGTACCAAGCGTGGTTCCACATGATGTGACCACGCGGGCACAGCATCTTCATAGTGTAAGCTTCTCGCAATATGGCTCAGCTTGCATAGCATTGTATTGAATTCTCATGCACGAAGCCTCAACCAGCAGCTCTTTGTACTCATTGTAATGAATCTCCTTTCATCTTGCTAGCGACTTGTAGAGTGAAGGCACCCATAGGCTATGGAGTGCAACAGATGCCTTGATGAGCTCGCTGGAACTCTGCGCTCTTCGGCACGAGTGGACCAACCCACTTTGCAAACAAACTTCAACAAAACCGTTTCGTTTCGAGGAAAATCGAGCATGAACGGCGGCGAAGACGACGACGACACGCTCGCGCAGTCGCTGCACGCGTGCGCGCGGCAGCTCAACGTGCTCTGCGAGCAACTTGGGCTCGACGTGCTTGACGATGAGCTGGTTGGTGGTAGTGCCAGTGACGAAGCACAGCTCGCTCAGGCTCAGGAGCGTACTGACGATGATAACGACATGTCGGGAGACTCGGCTGTGAAAATGGCGCATGCGTGCATGCAGATGCTGGCGTCCATGGAGAGCGTCAGGTCGATCGATGATGCTTGACTATAGAGGACAGATGATGACGGCGCTACTTACATTACGGGTTGTGTGCGTGTTTGCATGCAACAGCCTCGAAGAATGCGAAGATGCAGTGGGTGGTGATGAGAGCGCGGATCACGACGAGAGTCTCATGATGTCAGACGATGACAAACAACAACACGCACAAACTGGATCACGCGAATTCCATGTCACAAACGGAAAAGATCCTGTTCTTCCGGTGAACCAAGCGCTCCTGGACGAGATGAACGCCCTGTCGATCGAGTTGAGCGCCTTCACGTCGCTCCTGGTGGATCAGTGCTCCGAAGACTCAAACGATGATGCGCTAGCCCCAGTAATCAGAGATCCAGAAAAACTTCAGCCGCTGTGTGATCTCCAAGAAGCCGATTCTCCAGTCCCTAGTGTGCAAGTGAACGATACAACCACCAATGTTCAAGCATCAGTCTGCGAGCCCGCATCAGCAAGAGCCCAGTCCAATTACTCTCTTAGCAAGATTGTGCAAAGCAAACCGCCACCAAGACACAACCAGTCAAAGCTGCAAAAGTTCCTGCGCGTACATCCACCCAAGCCCAACAATAATCACAAAAAACGCAGCAAAACCCATGCGAAGACGAGGCCAAAGCCGCAGCAGCAGCTGCACTCGCATATGCGCGAGATTCTGAGCAGCCCGACGCTCTGGAAGGAGTACCAGAGCAAGAGCTTTCAGCAGCACATCCGACGCCAGCAGCAGGCGCGCCATGTGGCCAAGCAAGAGAGTCTTGAGGCTGAGAAAGCAGCCGCAGCGCACTTCAAGCGAGCCAAGTACGCGCTCAAGCTGGGTGGAGCGTGTTCAGAGAAGTCAAACGCTGTTGTCCGACCAGCTGTGGTTCACGACACGACGTACCTGCGACGGTTCTGCAAGGATCAACGAAGGCCTCAGCCACCTTCACAGCAAGAGCTCCAGCAAACTTCTCCACACAGCCCCATGCTTACAAAGGGCTTGCTCTGTTGCGTCTATCTCTACGGCAAGCCTCAGCTGGGCCTAGCGTACTTCACGTGCACGAGTCTCCCTCAGCTACACGAGAGAGTCTGCGCGCGCTTTGGCATCTCGTCGGTGCTGAATCTTTACCGAGAACGAGCTGCCATCACCAGCAGTTCAGATCGACGATCAGCTCCTGTTCCTGGTCGCAAGCGAACAGCAGCAAGCAAGACGTTCCAGCGCATCACATCATTCCACCAGGTGCACGACGGCGATCGCCTCTGCGCGACGCGGGACTCGTACGAAGACATGGCGATCCTGTGCGAGTGGATCAAGCAGCGTCAGCAGCGAATCCACCACATGCAGCAGCAGCAGCCCAACGAACCACCAACACCATCGTCGTCAGGCTCACTTCAGCTTGGTGAATGCAAATCAAAGACAGCCCAATGCAGGCCCGCGACAACAAACACTGCCTTACCAGCCCAGACAGAAGAGCACGCGAGCCTCTGGGACGCCAACGGACGGTGTATGGCTGTCAAGAAGCAGCTCATCGTGTAGACAAAAACCACGAAAATGTTGTTATCACAGTACGCCAGCGATTACAAAACCCGAAATGACTTGAGCAGACAGACGAACGGCTCGCTCAGACGCTGCGGACGTTCATCTCGATGCCGTCGTCCTCCTCTTCCTCCTCTTTCTTCTCATCTTCGCCAACGAACCGACCGCGCGTTGCAGGCGCTCCGGGGGACTCGCTCACCGAGTGCGAGTTGTTGGAAAACTCGAACGTCGTCTCCTTCGAGCCGTCCTCCTTCACGGCGACCGACGTCGGCATCTTCCCCTTCAGGTACATGTACTCGTTGTACGCCTGGTATGTGAAACGGACAAAGACAAGGGCGGCAGATGTGAATGTGAGTGTGGTGGTAAGAGCGACAACAATGTCTTGTCGTTCCCCCAACAATGTTCACTTACCGTGAGGTACTTGCGGTGCGTGACGAAGATCGTGGCCATGAGAATCAAGACGATGAAGCCCACGATCGAGATCGCAATGTATACCGTGTACATCGCCTTGGTGTCGAGCACCACTTCGTTGCACGTGGCCACGGGCACACTCGAGGGTTTGTCGCCGCCGTAGCAAGGCTTCACGCTCGTGTACGTGACCGACTGCTTCCCGGATGAACATGCTGAGCGGAGCTCGTTGAAGTAGCTGGCATCGCACATCGGACACGCGAACGCAGTCTTCCACGTGATGATCGTCTTGCACTTGTCCTCATCTCGCGCGCTCGATTGCGGCGCGACGGTCGTGCCAGCGCGCAGGTCGCAGACAAAGTCGATCTGCGTGGTCGCGGACTTCCCGTTGCGGCACTTGAACCCGCCGCTGTAGTTGACCTGCACGCCGCCGCCATCTTCCAGTGCCACGATCTCCATGCGCTCGCCTCCACTCGACACTTTCCATTGCTATGAAGATTAAGGATACAAGTACAGTTAGTTCAACTCTGTCAGCAGCGGCAATTGTGATATCAAGAGGACACGTACAGCTGGCGCGGCGCACTCGACTTCGCCGTAGCGGCTGGTCTTCTGCGCGAAGAAGTTGCCCGCGTCTCTCGGGTTGAGCATCGTGAGGTCGATCACGTACGGCTTGTCCGTCGCCGCGTCCACGAGCTCCTCGACGATCTGGCCCATCACCTGCTCCTTCCAGGATTTGTCCACGGGACGGAACAGTCCCAGGAACACCATGTGTGCGTCGTCCACCTTGATGGCTCCACTTGGGACCACCGAGGCCGCAGAGAGCAGATCCTCGGAGCTCGTGAATGTGTTGTCCGTGTCGGCAAACAGAAAGCTCTCGTTGCCCCAGATGAGCGACTCGAGCAGCGACAGGTCGTAGGACGGAGCTGCTCCATCGGCCACAGAAGAACTCGTGGACGACGAGGAAGCTGAGCCAGTGGCGGAAACACCTGGCGTGGACGAAGCGTTCACTCTGAGAATCGACGGTGCAGCACACGAATTCGAGCCAGCGGTGCTGAACGTGTTGCCACCGCAAGCCTCGCATTCACCAGCCCCAGCCGACGAGAACGTGTTGGCTGGGCACTTTTCACAGGACGACACGCCGTTCTTCACCTTGGCGAACGTGCCCGCGGGGCAAATGCGGCACGTATGCACATCGTCGTCATCGACTGCTTCGTAACCTGCAGGGCACGACCCACATGCCACAGACCCGCCGTCCTCAGTGCCGAGAAAGCCCAAGTAGAGTAGCTTGGCGTGGACCAGGCGCTCAGCAGATGGTGCAGTCGTGCGCAGCACCAGCGTGAACTGCTTGGTCGTCTTGGTCGTCACGTTGAAGTAGATCACCTGGTTGAACGTCCCGTTCTCGCCACCGTGGCTCAGGTGAGCGATATTACCGCCAATGTCCGCCACCGCGTCGTCGTCGTTTTCATCATCATCGTCATCATTGTCGTCAGA
The DNA here is from genome assembly GCA_023337805.1 of Globisporangium barbulae. Taxonomy (NCBI): domain Eukaryota; phylum Oomycota; class Peronosporomycetes; order Pythiales; family Pythiaceae; genus Globisporangium; species Globisporangium barbulae. The sequence continues at coordinate 32,226 of JAADXK010000201.1, forward strand.
CCCCGAAGCTTTCACAGTGCCGTCCTTCACAGCCACAGTCGCGTCTCGATCGCGGATTTCCAGCTCCAGCCACGCGCGGACGCCGTCTCTCGCGAACGTCGGCACGTGGCTCAGCTCGTACGTAAGGTTGAGGTACCCTGAGTGCGCGAACGTGGAGTTGAACGGCAGTGGGAAGCGTCTCGGTCGGCTCCACTCACCCTCCTCTTTCGTGTGCGCAGCAAAGGTGAGTCCGTGCCGCGTGAGCTTCCAGCCGACTTTCTTCGCAGTGACCACATCCACAACCGATGGCCACTTGCTCCAGCCATCGCGCGTCCCGAGTCCAAACTCGAGCGCGTTGACGGACACCTGGCCAGCGGGGCACTGCACACAGTCGTCATCGTCATCGCCAAGCTTCTGGCCTGCTGGACAGTGTTCGCAGGTGTCGTCGTCCGTGAGAACGAAGCCGCGCTCGCAGACGTCGCAGGAGATGTCGCTCTGGGGTTCAGGAAGTCCAATGGTGCCAGCGAGCTTCGTGTCGCACGTCTGCGGCTCGCTCCAGGAGAACGTCGCGTTGCGCTTGCCATCCACGCAGGCCGTGAACGTCTCGACAAGATCTTCGGACGCACATGCGCGCTTCTCTACACATGATTCGAGTCCGATCGATCCTTTCGGAGCAAAGGTGCCGTCGGGACACTTGTAGCACGTGAAGTCGAGCTCGCTGTGGGATTTCGCGTCCGCGTACTCGTTCGCCTTGCAAAACTTGCAGATCGAGCCGCCGCTCATGGTCATATCGCCGCCGCACGGGTGACAGAATGTATCGGCGTAGGACGTGCCGACGATCTCGATCACCTTGACGAACGCCTTGTCCTCGCCCTCGTCACCCGAGTAATCCTTCGTGTAGTCCCACGAGAACGTGTGCGAGCCCGCAGCGACCTCAAACGTGGCCTCGTTCCAGCCCTCGGTCTTGGACACCAGTGGCGTGACGGCCGTCTCGTCCACTTCAAAAACCAGTCCGTCGTACGGTGCCTCGGCGTCCACACGGAACTGGTACGTGATCGAGCCCGCGCGCACGAACGTGGCGCTGATGCGCAGCGTCGAGAAGAGCCGCGCGGCCTCGTAGCGCTCCATGATCTGCGAGTTGTCGCCCGACGAGATGAAAGCGCCGTCGGAAGACGCGTTCCAGGGCGCGCAGTTGGATTGCCACTTGCCCGTGTACATGTTGCGCGTGACACAGTCCGTGTGAATCTACAAAGGCAACTCACAAGACAGCGATACGGTCAGTAAGAAATAAGCAAATGGTACAGACACAAGGTATTACGAGCGCAGCTCACGTCAATGGGCAGCGGCGTCGTCCACGCGTTCGTGCGCTTGGAGTAGAGTTTGCCGCCGCCGAGCGAGTATTTGCCCTTCTCGCACTTCTCGCAGCCGGACACGGGCGTCTCCCCCGAGAAGCTGTCGTATGTATACATAAGCACAGCATATGAATGAGCATCTTGCTATTCGACAGCTACATCCTAATGATAGTAATACGCATGAGCAAGCTTACTTTGCACCCAGGAAGTAGCCGCGCTCGCACGTCAAGTCGCATCGCAGGCCGTGCACAGGCGCTGTTGACAACAAGCACACAGCACAGAATAGCCACAAGCACATAAGCACCCATGCACTAGCAAAGACAAGGAGAAGCATCCGCATATGAAGACGTACGCTTCGCGACGACAGTATTGGCGTCCGCGCCGCTCGCACACGTGGCCTCGACGTCCGAGTAGTAGTAGAGCGTGCGCGTGTTGTCCACGCACTCACTGAAGCCGTAGGAGAGCCCCGTTGACTTGGGTGCGTCTGCAGCACGTGCATTCGGCGGCAAGAGCAGTAGCGCGAGTCCCAGCGTCAGTGTTCGAAGTCGCCCAGGAGGCGGCGTCTCGTTCATTCTGTATGAGCTTCGATCTCGCGTTCTTCTCAGTGAGCGTCGTCCGTTGGAAAGAGGATCTGCGCGGAATTGGTCCCATTTCCACTATTTTTAGTTCGTATACCTCGTTTTATTGCCCTAAATAATACTTTTTACTCAATTTTTAGCGTTATTTGTATAAATTACCTGCTTTTAAGGACTCTACAGAGTAACAAGCGAATCGATCCGAGATGTTAACAATTCCGCTCACTAGCTCTGCGACGCACTTTACGAACCTGCTACTCCTCTCTCAGCAGCGCAGTCGGGACGTGAACGTCGCTACAGTGAGGAATTGCTCGATCGGATCTCTCTCGGCTTTCTGTTGGCTCTTCTAGGTTGGAAAAAGTCTTAACAAGGCAGGCATAGCCCAACAAGATCGATCCAGGGCGGGCGAGCTGTCAGCGATTTCAGACCTCCCAGACAGATGCGGCCCATTGCGCCAGAAGCTACGAGCAGCGCACAGGAAGTCAATAGAGACAATAACAGAGAGGGAGGCAAAGGGTCACTGGAGAGCTGAGATACATGTTTGACATTGGGTTGAGTCCTGCTTTGTCGATTCTCGCTCTCTCAAAGCAACTCGAGGGCCTTCTACCCACTACTGAGCAGTGTTATGAAATGAGCACAGGATACCATATATACTGGATGAAGGAGCTAGAGGCAGCGAAAAGAAACAGAAATGATAGAGAACTTCAGAAACCCATGCTCTCTTGGTGACGACGATCACTCGGTACATGTGCGAACACAGCAACGCGCAGGATCGCAGATGAGGAAAGCATTTCGTCAACGGATCCCACAACCAGCAGCAGTCGTGGCATGAGGGCCAACGTGGGTTGATGCTCGTTACAGTATTGATAGAGAGATTGGCTGGTGGAGCAGCAAATGAAGGCCAGAAAGCAATAAAAAAAAGTTCTATAGATTAATTGACTGTAGGTGTTGCTCCTTCTATTCAATTCTCAACGCCTTCCTATGCAGCAGAACGGGACGACTTGTTGATCAGCTTGAGGTACGCGACGAGCACGAGCACACAAGTGGCGCAGAGCGCCATGTTGACGAGGAAGAGTAGTTGCCACGACGGCAGCACGCCCGGCAGGAACGGCATGATCATGCGCGCAATCGACGCGGACGCACCGA
>JAADXK010000202.1:0-35221 GCA_023337805.1 Globisporangium barbulae
CCAACATGCTCTAGTACAACGGCATCATGTACCACCAATGTGAGCTCCCGGGTCTACGCACGGACATGTGCTACAACGTGCGCATGATGCCCATCATGTGCATCAGCAATGTCCTGCCGATCGAAATGCGGCGGCAGCAAATCCGCGAACAGATCGGCGAGCCCTGCGATCCGCGCTTTGAAGCCTGGCTCGGGTGCTCAGGGTGATCGATAATAGCTTCACTGTTGCCTAGGAGTGATCAAGCGCAGCGACCTGGGAAAGTGTCTGAACATACTACTGGAGGATGGTGCAAGCCAACAATCTTAAGAGACAACTAGGGGCAGTCACAGCATCCTGGACGATAGTGCTGGCACTCTGTAACACAGCACTACTGAAGCATGAACTTCCGCTTTAGCATTACTCTGGACGAAAAGGCCAAATGGGCTCATTGCGCCAGTGAGCTACATGGACACCTCAGTCGATGGCTTCGACCTAAACATCGACGACAACCCTGATCGACCACTCAGCTACGAAGACATCTGCCACCAGCACATTAAGACGTTCATACAGGGCACATAGAAGTATTGTTTGGCATTTCTACGGTTGCGAGTCCTCGACGAACGCGCGCCTGCGTCGTGGACTCGATAACGTCCTCCTCGAAGAGCAGCATGGCCAGCGCCGCGGCGAAGAGCAGGTCGAAGGCGCCGAACACGCGGCGCGCAAAGCCACGAGGTGCACTGGCCGCTGGTCGTGCTGTGATGCGGTATTGTGGATGTCTTTTGTGAAGAGGTCCCTTGGATTTGGAGGTGTTCTCTCTTCTTGCATGTTTCTTCTTTGGTCGCACTTTCAATTTCGGGTAAATCAATAGAAAAATCGTCTCTGTAATTGCATATCCTGCAAGTGTGCATAGTTTTCCCAAACATCGTCACTTGAACTGGAAGGCGGCCGAGCTCGCGGAAACGAGGATACCCGCGTGCAGACCACTCGTGACTCCATGACGCGCACTGGCGTCTTCTCCAGGGCCCCATGTGCTAGTGTGTGACGTGGTGCAGATCACGAATGCGCCTGTATGAGGTACGCAGTGCGTGCATGGCTGAAAGGTCGCAACACACGATCGAATCGTTTCACTCCTATTGATCAGCTTGAGCGGAAGGTGCGTCGTCACAAGCCCACAGCTGCGAACCAACTCTGTCAGCGCGACGACATGCTGATGAACGACAGCAGATGCAAGAACGCATAAGGACCACGCGTGCGTCATGATGCCAGCAGGAGGTTCGTCGTCGTCGGCTCAGAACGGAAAAGTGTCGGCTCTATCAATGCCCACGGCGACAACAGCAGCAGCGACCGCGCCGCCAACGCCATCGAGTCGAAGAGGTCACAGCCGCAGCATTAATACCATGAAATCGAGTGGTGGCGACGACGACGGTGCGCCTGAACTTGGTGGTGGACCAATCTTCTCTATCAAGGTAAGAGCAACACTAAATCTCCATACTACTGTGTGCGTGTACACTGGGAAGCTGATGCTGCGATTGAATGAAATACAGTCGTTCCGGCGGAAGAAATACATCCGCCAGCGACTGAGTCCGCTTGAGGACGGCAACCAAAGCCAGCAGCTCACCCCTCGTCCAGCAACCACTGGAGCGCTTGGCGGAGCTTCTTCACGAGTCAATGCCAAGGCTCATGTGCAGGGACAGCACAATGGCTCTCCAGACTCCCAAGACGACGCCAACGAAGAGGACGACGAGGAAGAAATCGCGCGTTTGCAGCGATTCCACGCGTCGCTCTCGTCAGATGACAAGATCAAGCGCTGGATCGCGACTTACGAGAACGAGAAGCAGCAGTTTGCGTCGTTCGCCGTGTTCACAGAGACGAAGCTCGATGAAATCCAGGATGCGTATGTGACGATCATGGGACGCCCGAATGCAGTTGAGGTCGCAGCGTGCTTTGCGAGTCTCGTTAAGATGCCCGGTATCGTCGGATGCTACACGAGTCTACTGGAGAAACTGGCTGTGGGCATTCACAGCGCGATTTATTGCCCTTCACCGCACGACGAGAGCATGGATTCATCAGAAGCCGCGTCTTCGTTAGTTCCAACAACAGCAGCAGTAAGCTCCCAGCAGCCGATGGCCACACTGGTGCAAGGCTTCTTCGATCGGAAGACGTACTTTGCGAGAACAAGCGAGCTGGAGAAACAATTGTTTGCGAATCGGTGCATCAATGACGCGAGAGTGCTTCGCTCTTTGACGGAGGACGAGGTGACACGGTTCTTCATCCAAGTCCCGATCCGACAGCTTGAGATTGGGTTGACACAACTCGCGGCGTATGCAGTCAGCAGCAGCAACAAGACAAAGTTCGACGAGCTCTTTTCTTTCATGAAGAAACAACACGCCGAGCAGAAAAGGCTACAACTCCACGTCCAGAAAAGCATCCTGGAAGACGAGGACGACGCATACCCGTTCTTTATTTCACTCGCGTCGAGCGCACAGATCTGCCGCGCGATTGCACACAGCGCGGCGTCGTTCAGTGCGAGTGGGAAAGAGATGATTCTTTGCTCGATCTTGGAGTTCCTCGACGTCGACTCGTTCAAAGACATCTTTAAGCGCTTCGACGCGCACAGCAAGGCGCTTTTTCTGCACCACCTCAGCGTCATGGAGAGCAGCGACCACCTGCAGTGTATCGTTGAGCAACTACCGAATGCTGGCGAGATGCTCTTTCGCTTCTATCTGGTATCCTGTGGCACTCAAGGGGACCCAACGAATCTCACGAAGCAGGTGTTTTTTAAGAAGATCCTTGGTGCGGAGATGGAGTATTTCTTCCTCTACGACCTGGCGGCATACCTTAATGAAGAGCAGTACCTCCTGCTATCGAAGGAGTATGAGAAGAACGTTCTCGTGCGGAAACGGCAGCGACGAGCTCGACGAAGTTCTGCGATGCCGAACGGTGACGGCCAAGAGTTTGATGACGACTTTGACGACGAAGACAAGGACGAGGGCAGTGTTGGCGGTGCGAGGCAGCGACCAGTCAAGTCATCAATCGAGAACTTTCAGCTCATGATCTGGAACTTCTTGCATCATCACCGGTTGTCAAGCGCGCAGGTGCTCTCCATTATCGCGACCGTGCTGTTACCATCACTGGAAGAAAAGGAGCGCGCTGTGCTAATCGATTACTGCCTCGAGAACTTCCTCCTCGACGGTCGATGGTCCCAAGTGCTCCGTATTGTGGACGAAACGGAAGCTGAGCACAACACCTCTCTTCTTGTCGCTGGTTCAATGGTAGTGAGATCGAGTGACAGTAACAATAACGGCATGGACAAGGTTACTGCGAACGTGCACGAGACTCGGATCAAGCTCTTGAAGAAGCTCTTTGCCATGCTATCGCGGGAAGAACGCGAGAGTTGGCTCGACAACATGAACGCCAAGTACCTCACCGAGGCACTGAAAAAGAAGATCCAAAGTCTTAAGCTAGAAGCGTCCAAGACAACCGTGGTGATGGCAGCGCCACAGCCGATACCACAAGCAGTAAGCCTGGATGATCCGAAAGCGCACATTCCACAGATGAAGATGGAACTCAAGATGCTCTGGATGGAGTGCCTGCTCGAAGCGATCACGAACGACAAGGAGTACTCAGCACGCATGACGATGTTGCGGCAAGTGCTTCAACCATTTCTCGACGGCAAGCTTCCTTCTCAAGGTGATGCACAAGCGAAAGTGTCGATTGTGACAATAGAGAAGAGCATCAGCCAGCTTCTTGGCCAGTTACCAGCTGCAGACAAAGCAAAGCTGTTACTGAAGCTCGCTCCACCGCAATTACATGAGGAGAATCCTCGAGTCGATCGAGCCACGTCCCCAATCCCAGAGCTCAAGGAAGAGCCTCCGGCTCCACCTCCACCACAGCCAGTGCTGCCAACTGCAAATCCCGAAATACTGAGCGCCTTCCAGACGCTCTTGGTGTGTAAACCAGAGGAGCGCGTGCTACAGATCCTCCGAAACGCGCTCCTCGTCGACGAGAATGCTTCACCGCCACCACAAGCAGCACCGGCTGAAAATATCGACAAGCATGCCCATGCTCTCACGAGCGAAATGAAGCGGAAGCTTAGTGCAGTCGTTGCGGTTGCAGAACCCATGGAGTGGCAGGAATACGTGAAGCTTGGATCCGTCGACGTTGGCTGCCAGACGACGTTTGATCCCAGCGAAGTGGTGCCAGCAGCTCCGATTGAGCCACCAGCACCGCTTGCGATCAGTACGAACAGCACTCTGGCGAGAAGCTCCGTGCTTCCAAACAAACTGGCGCCGTTGACGCTAAGCACACTCTTGGGAAAAGTGGCTGGTGGCGCATCGCCTCGCAAGAAGGAAAACAAATACCAAAAGATTAACAGCGCTGCCGTGCCTCGCTCGATCGGTGGGCTGGTCACCTCCTGGCGCATGAACACGGATCAGCTCGTCCAGTTTACGAAAAAGTCACTCTCGGTCGTGCTCAAGATCATCGCAGACGCCTACGGGGAGATGCTCACTGCTGGCAGGCGCAAAACAAATCTTCCTTACGCGCCGATGCGCGGCCGCGAGCTCTCGCTAGCGCAGGTTGTCTACCAGCAGTTTCTCCACAGCTATGGACTCCCCGGGATTGCCGACATGCACTTGCTGGCGTTCTCGTGCGCGATTGAGATGTACCGCACACAGCATTTGCGCGTCGAGTACTTTGCGCGCTACTGCTTTGAAGAAGTGCCCAAGACCGAGCTCGCAAACTACCTCGAGTTCCTCGAGTGTATCGTCTGCGACGACGTCAATGTCACAGGAGGCGCAATTACGAAAGGCCAGCAGCAATCACAGCAGCAGCAAGTGCCTTCAAAGAGACTGCGAGGAGGGTTTGTACCTCGCATCGTGGTGCTTGACAGAGAGAACTGGACGATTGGCGTTGACAAGGCGCAAGAGGCGGCGCATCTGTGCTTCCGTGCGATGCGGAAGAACTCGGTCGTGGCCTTCTGCGATCGCCTAGTTGCCATCGCTGCGATGGGTTCAACATCGTCGATAGTCTCGTCGGATCCCAGCAACAGTGTCGCTAGCAATCAAGGTCCATCACCATCGACGCAGACTCCGTCGGAGCTGGTGATCAACGTGGACCACTTGCTCCAGCTCGTCTCTTATGAGTGGCGTGACGAGCAGCTGCGACGCGACAATCACTTGCTGGACGCATTCCGTGCAGGTGACATGAATGGAGACGGGCAGCTCACGTCGGCCGAGTTCTCACAGATCGTACTATCAATCGACCACGCGCGCGACTTGGGCGACATCTTGCTCATGTACAGCGAGACGCTGCGGCGCACCGAGTGCGACCACATCAACACGGAAGTCTTTCTTCAAGTCGCTAAGGAGTACGAGCTCGACCGCGTCGTGTGGAACGAAGACGGCGACCTGCGCAACATTGTGAACGACATCTCGGACCTCGACAAGACGTGGCGCAACATCCGCTGTTTCTTCCTCGGCACACTCGAAGCGCTCTCGCGCGACCTGCTTTCAAACCATTTCCTGCGAGTGTGTGAAGGCGCAGGGTGTGGCTGTCTCAAGTGCATCCTCGATGGCTACATTGGCTTCCAGCGGATGCGGCGCGACTTTGCCATGGCTGGTCAAGAGCAAACTCAGCAACGAGAGCAAGGCGATCTTGTGGTTCGGAGCCCGTATGCTGTGTCCGAGTCGCTCGTGTGGGCTCGATACTGGCACCTCATGCGGCAGATCTACGAAGCTGCGGCCGAGAGCGACGGGATCCTGACACCCTGGGAAGGTAGCGACTACATCCGCATAGAGCCCGCGCCGCCCATGCAGCCGCGATTCGTGACCAACCGCCGGAATGCGCTCCCAAACATCCTGTTCCCCGACACGAACCGGATCAGCGCCAAGATGAGCGCAATGCACGACCCCGAGGTGTTTGACGCTGACACGATCAATGCGCAGTTTGCGAGTCTGCTCGACCACATGGTCTACAAGAAGCCCGACGCGACCGACTCAACACTGTAGCAGAAGTGCTCTGAGGGAACAATGAAAAGTGATGAAGCGAGACGTTACAGGTTCGCTGATGAGTCCAGATGTGCAGTCGAAGTTCAAGGGCCTGGGCAATTGACGACGAAAGCTCATCGTCCTCTCGAGCCTCTCTCTGCAAGCAGCGTGACAAAAAGACACTCACTCGGGTGAACTTTCGCAGCTGATACAGTACATTTTCATTTTCGCCTCTCTCTCTCTTGAGTACTTCTCTCTCTATTCACTAACTCTTTTCTATTGTCGCCTCAGCTCTCATCTGCTCAGCCTCGGTGGTGTCACTCTCGATGGTCTCTAGGGCATGAAGCCGTTGTTTTTGTACATAAACGTGGACGTGTCGACGATCGTCTCGGCGAAGTTCAGCAGCGCGCGGCGCGCGTCACCCTTGACCCACTTGCTCTCGCTGCTGCCACTGCCCTTGATCCACTTGGTCTTGCCCTTCTCGATGGGCGTGAACTCGCCCGGGTCGCTCGTAATGTTGAAGATCTCGTACTCACCCGAGCCGTAGAACGCGTACTTGAGCTCGCCCACGCGCACGCCCTTGGTGCCGCGCGTGAACGGGTTCTCGAGCACCACGGCGCGTCCCTCCTCCTTGCGCAGCAGCGAGTGGCCGATGCCGTGCTGCAGAAAGTTCTCGAGACGCACCATGTCGGCGATCGTCGCGAGAATGTCGGTCTGCGACGTGATGTCGTCCACGATCATGCCCTTCTCGTGCGCCGGGATGAAGTCGTCGGCGAGGATCATGAGAGGGATGTGCGACGCCTCCTCGTACACGTGCGACGAGATGATGTCCATGTTGCCGTTGTGCTCCATGCGGCCGTAGCCGTGGTCGCCCTCGATGATCAGGATCGTGTTCTTCATGAGCCCCTTGGCGCGCAGGTTCCCGATGAACTTGCCGAGCGCGCGGTCCGCCATGTTCATGGCTGTGAGGTACTTGGTGTTGTGCTTGGTGAAGAGCGCCGTGATGTTGTCAGGCACAAAGTCCTCCGGCACGACCCACGGGTCGTGGCTCGTGATCGTGTAGATGTCCAGGAAGAGCGGCTTGCGATCCGTGCCCTGCTTCGACTTGTGGATCTCAAGAAAATTCTCAAGCGCGTCGAAGGAGACCGGGTCGTGACGGCCCCAGGAGAAGCGGTAGTCGTCGCCGTAGCTCGCCTTCTGCTCCTCGGTCAGGTACTTCATGACGCCGTCCTGGTCCACGCGCAGGTCGAAGCCGTGCGTCTCGAAGAACCCGGCCCAGTCCTCCCACGTGAAGCTCACGGCCGACCAAAAGCCCGTGACGTACCCGCGCAGGTCTTTGAGCAGGTTCTGGATGCCACGCAGCCGAAGCTTGGTCGTCTTGATGTCGCGCACGGCCGATCCATCTGAGAAGAACGGCATGATGCCGTAGAGCGTCGTCATGAGCGTGCGCGACGTCTGTAGCGACGGCGTGTAGTGGTTGCGGAAGAGCACACCCGACTTGCTGATCTCGTCAAAGAACGGCGTGGGAGTCTGGTTGAACTGAGCCTTGAGCGGTGCGCCGCCGATGCAGCCCACGTAGTTGGCGCGCCAAGACTCGAGGTTGATAAACAGGATGTCCGGGTTGAACGCGCCGGTTGCTGTCGTGTCGTTGGGCGTCACGATGTTGAAGCGCTTCTCGCCACGGAACGCGACTGTCTTGCGCCAGTACGGGAAGCTGGCGAGCGTGCTGTTCTCGGCCTGGAAGTCCTCGTTCGGGCCCACGGCCTCATGGATGCTCGCAAAGTGCTCGTCCTCGGAGAGCAGCAGCGCGAGCGTGTTGGCCGAGTCCGGCGGTCGCAGGTAGTTTTCCATTTGGAGCGAGAACATGGCGTTCGAGAGCAGATAGATGTCGTTGCCGTTGCCGTCGAACGCGATCGTCGTCTGGAGCGCGGTCATGTAGACGGTCAGGCTCAGGAAGAGGTACCGGAACGTCAGAGACGAGAGCGCGCTGAAGACCCAGGTCATCGGGGACGAGTTCGCGGCCTGCTCGCTCTTGCGCTGTTGCGGCTCGGATGGCGACTGAGCCCGTGGAGTCGATGGAATTGAGGAAGAGGATGAAGAAGAAGCCGCGGTCGCGCTGGATCTGGATCCTGGATGGCGCCGGAAGCAGGAAAGCAGGTCAAACTCGGGCAGCGCGATCTTGTCCTGGACGAAGCCGAACATCCACATGGCGAGCGAGAGCACGTATGACGCGAGCCCGAGCACGACTGCGGGCGTGAGCACCTCGGGGTTGAACACGGACGCCATGAACTGGTCCGCGAACATGACGTACATCTCGACGAAGCCGCGGTTCAGCCGTGGGTGGAACGTGATGAGCAGGCAGAAGTCAGCGAGCACGGCCAGCGACGCCCAGAGGAACGCCAGCACGAACATACTGAAGACGAAGACGCGGCCGAGAAAGAGCAGCAGCGCGCGGACGACGACGACAAGAAATGACGTCTCACGCTCGCGCTCAGCCTCCTGCATGGCCACGAGCAGGTACTGGCCGTTGGCTCTTGTGCTGTGTTGGTCCCGGAAGCGGTCGAGCGCGCGCTTAACGAAGAGCGCGAGGCGCACGATGAGCAGCGTCTGGAAGCAGATCGCGAAGTCCTGGAAGAAGCCGAAGACGCTGCCCTTGACGACGCTCGAGACGCCGAGCAGCTCGGCGTTGCGGAAGATGTTGAGCCAGCGCGAGTAGAGCGGGTACGCGAAGAGCGGTACGTAGAGCGCCGAGCTCCAGAGCGCGTAGTGCGCATACTCGCGCGCGAGCGAGAAGCCGCTGGAGAGCTGCACCATTGAGTCGGTCTTGTGTGGATAAGCGGCTGTACTAAGATAAGCGGCTTTCTCGCGTGTGCGGCCGACCGGGGGCGTTTTGCGAACTGCGAACAGCTTGTGGATGAGGAGACCGTGGTCCAGATGTGGGTTGGGTGGGTGGCCTGTGTGGATGAGGACGAGACGGCTAAGTGCGCACTTGGCTGGCTCCACCCCCTCTCTCTCTCTCTCTCTCACGCACAACAGAACAGCAGATGGATCGCTTCGTCAAACAGTGAAGCAGCTCGCGAGACAGTTCGAGTTCAGCCAAAGTCGCCAGACCATGTGTCAGCAACCACCAAGCAGGCGCGTGCCCAGCTGGATTGCTGCCGTTCATTTGCAGTCTTTGAGTTGAGGGAGGGGCGTACTTACAGAACTGTCAAAGTTGGTAACGGAAACGTGTTGTCGTCATGCCGCACCCACTGTCCTTTCTGTTGACTTTCTCTCTTGCTCTTTGTATACGGCTTTTCGGAACCCGTGTCACAGATATTTTGGAGATGGCAGTTAAGTTCGTTTTTGCGTCCTATTGACAGAACCCTTCGACCTTTCTCATTGGTCTTTTAGACGTCACACAGGAGTACGAGCTCTCGCATCCATCCTCTGTGTCAGATGGATGGGTGGCCTTCTCGTCGTCGCCTGGTTTGGGTTTCACTCGAGATCAGGTGGCCAATGCCACCACCTTTGCTGACGTTCACCTCCAGTAAGCTTTTCGTTCGATCTTTGGGTCGTGTGCGGATCATCCGTCAGTTCGTCACAAGGTGCGGATGAGATGGACAAGCGGATCGCCCCAAATGAGTGGCAGTGGCACTGAACTTGCCCTGAGTGAGTTGCAGGAATGCACTGTATCTACCTACCTACCAACGTATGTATGTGAATGCACATGTAGAGTTCGGGCTTCAAGGTCTTCTGCATCTCTCCAGTATTCTTTTTCGGCAACTGGGAGGGAGGTGACGAGAGAAAGATCAAGTGCCTCCGCAATCCAAAACACACCACCGAAACCACTTGGGCAACACCAGAGTACTGGCGCAACCGCGAGCCAACCACTCGCTCGATGTTTCGTACGTGTTGGTTCCATTCGGACCATGAATAAACTACAGTACGGTTTCCGGTCGTATGCGTACCTAGCGATGAGCTTTCGAAGTGGGAAGTGAGCGCAGCTTCGGTTTTCCTGCTGAAACCGACCCTGAAAGCTTTCTGGACTGCTTACTAGCTTGTTGGTACTCTCGCTATGGTGTTCCGCAGGATGTCAAGCCTCGCATCAGCTGGTGTTAACGAGAACTGGCCGTGTTGTCTGCCCACCTCGAGTGAGCTCAGTTTCGTTTAGCCCAAAATGATGTCGACACACTCACTGAACCTTCTATTTTGCATGATGAGAAAGTATGCAAATTCTTGGTTTTGTGCAAATACAAAATACAAATTTGATCTACATACCGATTATGCAAGCAAATAGCTTCATGCAATTGTAGAGAACAGAAACCGGCCAATCAGCACACGTGCTTTCCCGCCAAAAGCTCAAATATGTATCCACTCCCAAAATCCACCCATTTTGCCTTCTCATCTTGAATCTCCAATAAGTATCCACATGTACACAACGCAAGATGCCAGTGGACGCGCACGACCGAGAGCCTGAACCTGCTGGTGCTGTCATCTCTCGAAAAGAAAGCGACAAGCGCATGGCCACTGCAGTCCCGCTACGCGTGCAGTCGCTTGCTCTTCGGGTCCACGAGCTACAGCGTCGACGAGCTCGACGTCGCCAATTCATCTCCACCGATCGTAGCTGCTCAAATGGATCATCTCGTTGGCGTGGGGCTCCTCGTCACGCTAGGGTCGGACGTGGGCCTGATGAATGAGGATCAGTCCGCTGCGCTGCACTTTGCCTGCTTTCATGGCCACACTGCAATCGCCACGTTCCTGTTAACACAGCGCGCTGTGGTCCAACGAATCGACGACATGAGCACGAGCGGCTACACTGCGCTGTGCCGTTCGCGAGGGCCACTTGGAGATCGTTCGGCCGCTGCTTTACCACGGTGTGAGCCTGAACACCACGAGCGGCGGCTGGTACCCCGCTGCATGGCGGTGTGTGAGAGACGACATGCCAGCGCGCTCGAAGGTGGTCATCTGGATATTGCCAGGTTGCTGTGTGAGAATGGTGCGAGTACCAGCATGCTAGCCATGAAGGACACGACGGCGCTTCACGTTGCCGCTGCGGTTGGGAGCGTCAAGATTGTTGAATACTTGCTTGAGAAGCAGCATGCGGATCTCCATGCACGTACCTCCGTGGGGGGGGGGGTCGCTGCGCTCATGTATGCAGCGGCTACCGTTCGCCCAAAGATCGTGGAGATGGTGATCGCCCATGGCGCGCCGGTCGATGAAGCCATCGAGGATTCAACCGATCCTGTGCAGAACAAGATAGCATTTATGTACATTGCGGTGTTCTACGGCAACATGGACGTGCTGACCGTGCTGCTGGATCATGGTGCAGACATCAATACCAAGACTGTAAACGGCACAAGCGTACTCTGATGCACCAGACAATCTGGATCGGTAGCGCAAGAGGAGGGCGAGATGACACCATCCATCGCACACGCACGTGGTCGCGTTCCTCATCACCCACGGAGCTCTTGAGGATCGTGCCTTCTATATTGGGGACTGTGAGAATAAGAACGCCGTTCAGGACCAGTATTCTTAGCTCCGAGCTCCGAACACCTTCAAGAGCAAGAAGCAGCATGTGAGCCATCAGGTCATTCCTCCCGGAAGTCCTAGCGAGAGCTCTCAAGCGGCCCCTGTCTACAAGGCGCCAGTGACGAGAGATGGTCGAGTGTGATGGCGACGCCAAGCAGCCTCGCAAGGTCGCGATGAACCCAGACAGGCTGCGGAAGCTGATCGACTCGCCCACGTCAGCCAATGCGTCTCGAGAGGTCCACGCAGCGCTTATGAAGGATCAGACGCTCGTCAAGTCGTGGAACGGCGAGCGCTGCGACGTGAGGCCGTTCGAGAAGCTCAGCGAGTCCGCGAACGTGTTGCTCGCGAAGGATCTGCGAGCAGTGAGTCTCAAGGACGCGGCGATGTTCCCCAGCGGACTGCAGGTCACAGACGTCAAAGTTCGGTACGTGTTCATATAGTGCATCAATAATGAGCCAATCGATTAGGTCCTCACATTGCTGGTTGCCAGGCCTCAAGATCCAAGCCTTCATGACAATCTCGTACGTCTCAAATACTGCAAGATACACACATGTATAGCCCTGACCAGTCACCAAGGAGCTCACATATTCCTATGTAACTTGGTTAACCATTCAAATTCAGACTGCCCCAGTGCTGAGCAAGAAGGACACGTTCGCGCACGCAGCCGAGATTGAGCACCGACGCGTGCCAGCCTCAGTGCTGCTGCACGAAGGGCTCATGACCCCGGAGCAGCGGCGCGAGCGACTGCACTTTGAAACCGACTATCACCACGCGCGTCGTGCGATCCAGAAAGCCGAGAACAACGACCGACGCCTGCACCAGATAATGTGAGCCTTGCTGTCTTTGGAGAGATCCTAGCTCAACCAATTTCCTAACTGAGGCATCTTTGCAATACGAATTCATAGTCAAGCGCGACACTCGACGAACCACGTGGTGGGAACCGCTAGCAGCCAGTTGGGCAACCAGAACCCTCCTGCAAGAGTGCGCGGCGAGCCTTACAAACCCGATCTACTCAGCCACGACATGGCGCTGAAGGACCAGCGCAAGTATCGGGACTTTGCGCGCAAGAGCAACGAGATGAACCCGCGGCTGCACCACCACGAGCGCATCTTCAACGAGACGCCCGTCGAGTGGAACCCGCAACGGTACCTTCACTCTCTCAGCAGCCCTGGGCTCATTGTGTGCTCATAGAAACTGACCACACTTTGTCTGGGTTCTCGTGATAAACACTTAGGGCTCAGCACCTTCGCAACCAGTGCGACGGCGGCCGCCCGTACGACGTCGTGAGCGGCGGCGTGGTGAGCTACTACCCGCCGACGATCCCAGAGAAGCGCAATGCGCGGCAGGCGCACCCGTCGGTCATCGTGCACCCGTACACGCGGTAGACCTAGAGACCTCAAGCAAGATATCAGTTGCCTTAATGAGCTATCAAGAGGGTTCCAAGGCACAGAAATGGGACACACAATCTTGCTTTCGCACTCAAAAACATCGTTCTGTTGTTGTTCTTAGACTGCAGGCAGCGTCGCCACCAGCCCCAGCCTGTGAGCCATGGCCTGGAGGCCGTAGCTGCTCACTTAGCAGTAGTAGAAGCGACCAAAGCTCTTGCCAAATGCGCATTTGGGCTTGGTATCATCACGGAGCTGGTTCCAGTACGAGAGCGGGTAGCGCCAGCCAAAGCCGAGCGTTGAACCTGCGACGTTCACTACCGCCATCAAGTCATCATCAACGTCCGCAGCTTTCAACTTGGCTCGCTCCCCCAGCTCAAAGAGGAAGCCTTCGGCAAACGAGGCAGCCGGTGCTCCTTCCTCCAGCAGCTCCGTGTTGCCAGTAGCTCCACCACCAGTGCCAGTACCGCCGCCCTTGGTGCTCAACTTGCCAGTGGACAAGGCCAACTTGGGCGCGAGGTCGATCGTATCGAGTAGCTGCCGGAGCAAGAAGAGCTGGTCGAGGCGCGAGAGCACGATGCGGCTCTGTGAGATCGTGATGTTGTTGCCGAGCACGACGCTGCGCGCCGAGACCAGCGGCAACTCAGCAGTTGCATCGTCGCTTGCATCGTTATCATTATCAGCATTGTCATCGTCATTTTTGATGGCTGCTGGGCGTTGAGCCAGCGCCGTCGTGCTCTTGGTGGCTGGCAAAGCCTTGATCAGGCCCAAGACAACCACGCGCAGCGGTACGTTCTTGGACGCCGTGGCTTTGGAAGCTACCGCCGCAGCTGATATCGAAGCCATCTGCAGCACCAGTAGGAGCAGGAGCACGCGAAGAGCGCTCGGCATTGCACCAGTCGACCGACGCGAGGAGGGGGAGCTCATGACTGAGAGAATGGAATTCGACGTGCGGACGGCGGGATCAACTGCTCCAGGACACAGAGGAACGCGATATGAAGTGCTTTCACGGCGCTTCTTCACACATGACACCAAGGGCCTCATGATGCACCATGCAGCTTTTTCCAGGGCGTTTCTGCGCATTGCGCTGTGCATTAGGACACATTCGCGCGATTCCTTGCGAGTGCTGCTCGAAAATGAGCTCTTCGTGAAAGGACTGATCAGCATTCACTCGCATCTCCCACGTTGAAGTTGAAGTGACTGGTCAAGCGCGCTCTCAGTGGCATGAACGCGCATCGATTGGCTATGAACGCGTCGTTGGGTGAAGATGTTTGCATGGGGGCATTTCCTGGAAACCCATGGAAATGAATGCCTGGCCAACTCTGGAGCAGATACGAATTCGCTTGTTTAGAAAATTTACTCACACACACGCATGCATGCACCTACTTACGACGAGTCGTCTCGATTTGCGCATCACGAGACCAAGGCACTCAATATGCTGCTACTGTACACACTCTCGCACTTTCTTCTTCTTCACGTTCTGCTGCTTGCTTGACTCCATTTATCGTTTTCACTCGTCGTCTTGGGCTTCTATGATACACTCGCGCCGCCAAGTCGCTCTCTCTCTCGCTTCGCCAGTCCTTCCTTCACGCATTCGCTCACTCGTACTCAGTCGGTCGCATTGGAATCGTCCCGCTGTCTCCAGTCAACCGATTCGAATCCCACCACCACCATCTCTCTCTCACAGCGTGTTAAGCATCTCGCGCTGAAACTCAAACTGCGGCGCGTTCACGACGCCCTCCATGAACGACACGACCTGCCCGCCGCACGTGACGAACATCTTGTCTTGACCGCCAGCGTTGGGCGAAAGTGTCGACGGACTGCCACGCATGTGGTGGTATCTATTGTGGTGGTGGTAGTAGCTGTTGTTGCTGCTGCTGTTGGCGTAGCTGTTGGGGTATGCGTACATGTTGTTCTTGCTGTACTGGCGCGGCGGCGAGTCGCTCAATGACGACGACGAAGACGTGGATGACGACGACCCGGGGCTGCCGAACGCCCAGTCGCTGCTGAGGGTCGTGGGGCGAGGCGAGTGGTTGCGGGTGGTGGACGCGTGCAGGTCCCAGTACTCCATGCGCTGGCGGTGCGCGCGCTGGGCTGTGAGCTGCTTCAGGTCCTAGAGGTTCATACACGCGTACAAGAAAGCAACAATTCAGTACACATGAAGAGAGTGTAGATAGGTATACATACATGTACGGACGGTGGTGCGTACCTGTACGGACATGCCGCTGCGAATCTCGTACGCGCTGTTGTTGTTGCTGGCGCTTGTGGTGCTTGCGTAATGCTGCTGCTTGCCGGCCACCATACTTGCTTGCTTGTGTGTTTTGTTCTTGCTTGTGTGCGGCGCAAGTTGCGCTTGTCTCCTTGTGTGGGTTGAGACACGAGCTTGCTTGTGTGAGTTTGTTGCTTTGTGTGGGGTTGAAGCGAGCGCCTTGTGCTTGCTTGCTTTGCTTGTGGACTTGCGCGGGTTGTTTGTTGGCTTGCTCGTGGGCGAGAAGGGGCGCGTATGTGGGTTGGTTGTTGGCCGCTCGCTCGTGTGGTTGGCTGGCTGTTGCGGTTTCTGGTGCCCTTTCGAAGGTGTTTTGTCTGCCGCGAGGTGGTGTGGTACACTTACGCGGAGTGTTGGTCGCGGTTGTTGCCGGCAAATATCTTTGTGAGCACCACAACAAACAACAAGCAAAAAGCACGACGCGAAAACGAACACACAAGCAAGCGCAAATATTGCAAGCAAGCACAAGCATTTGCCAAGCAAGCAAGAGAGAGGGGGTGACTGCTCGTTGCTTACTGGCCACAACAGGAAACGAGCAAGTGCGAAACGGTTGGGCCACATCAGATCAAGAAAAAGAAAGAAGAAACCTCGCTTGCCTGCTGTCTTTTACGTAACGCGTGTATTTTACCCCAGTTATTTCCTGCCACCACTGTACCTCTGAAAAGGGATCGACAACTGAAAATGAGTGACCAAATTTACTACTTGTCTGCTACTTTTTCAAGACATAATTATGAACTTTTTGACAGCATCAGAGAAAAGATTTAGTGTTGCATACTGTGCTTCTGCATGAGTAATATTCTTAACTTATCTGCAATGATAGTTTCGTTTCTTTCGTTTCGGATTTCCTGCCAGCCCGAAAGGACACACGGCCTTTCACGACCAGTGAGCACTCGTTAGCGAATCCTTTTTTTCTGGGTCACAACTGACTAGCGAGCCGTCCAGCTACCCACTCTCTCGAATCTAAACGGGCACAAGCAAGAAAGAAAACGCAAAAACGATTCGCCTCCGTTTCAGCCAGGAGCTCTTTCTGCCAACAGCTCACAGGACAACAGGGAAGGAGGCCCATCGCTCCCTCCGGTTGCTTGCTGGCTGCTTTGGCCGACTGACTCGCTGGCTGGCTGCTTGGTGTGGTGGTATTGGACCAAATAGCGCTTGTGTTACTTCGCATGCCGAGTCCTGAAACTGTCGCGGGTTCTGAAATACTTATGCTGGTGGTGCTTGTTACTTTTCATTTCACATTTTCGTGCAACGTGAGACGTGTTGCAAATCTGGGACTTGTGTGAAGTGTTGTGCTGATTGTCTGGACTGCTGGATCTTATACATCCATCTTCTGGTCAGCTCGACCCATCCATCCGTCATTCCCACTAACCGGAACTCACTCGTCGACGCTGGCGACGCCTTCGCTCGTGATCTCGAAGGACGCGCTCGCGTTCGGACACAACGGCGAGAACGTGACTTCCATGCGGCGCAGTGCCCCGCTCGGTCTCCGTGTGATCATGAGGCTACAGTCCAACAATGATAGAGATGAGTGATGGACATCACATCAGTCACTGATTGACAGCTCGACGCATGCAATGACGCAGACTCACTCACCGCTGGTTAATGCAGTTGGACCAAGAGAGCCCCAGCGCCGGCTTGAAGGCATTGTTACTGCTGCTATTGATGCCTTGCACATCGCTGTTAAAGTTGCCTGTGACTTGGTTCGACAGCACAAACACGACGTTGTACTGCGCGCTGAGGATGCGCATGCAGTTCGCCATGTGGAACATCATGCGCGACCGCCGACTCGCTTCCTGAGTGATGAGTCAAGAACGACATTGAGGTTAAGATGAAAATTTCATGCGAGTGAGCTGGTGATGTTCAGGCATCTTGTTGGCATCATTCCATGGTCCGTTTCCATTTCCTGCCAGCAACACGAAGGATGCGAATCGATAAGCACGCACCTTGATGGACGCGGTTGCTTCGAGTCGAAACACAGCGGCAATCGAGTCAATCACCACGAGCTTCGTCTTCTGCTCCTCTAGCAGCGTCGGCAATCGGCCTTGCTGAAAAATCACAAGCCAAACGGTAAGCACGCTATCAGCACAACGACATCACAGAGAACACTGCACGCACCAGCAGATCCATCAGGTCGTCTGCCTCATACAGCTGCTCAATGAAAATCCCATCGAGAAACGCGTTCGACGTCTGCGCACTCGTCGTCGCGCCATCATCACCATGATCGTCATCTGCAAGCTCGGTGTTCGCATGGCGCTCTCGCTTGCGCTTGCGCGACAGCGATGCCACCACGGATCCGTACTTGCGCGAATACACACCCGCGAGCTCGTGCAATCGCTTGATCGAGCCGATGCCCTCGGTGCAGATGTAGCAGGCCGTGCCGCCGAGGCCGCCGAGCTGCACGGGCAGCGTGCTCTGCAGCAGCAGCTGCAGACAGAGCTGCGTCTTGCCGGCCGACGCCTCGCCGCAGATCTCCGTAAGGATGCCGCTGCGGAAGCCGCCACACAGCAGTGCGTCGATGGCGTCGCAGCCGCTGCGCAGCCATAACGCCAGCGCGTTGCACTCGTCCAGTCGCCACAGATCCAGCGCCGTCGTCGCGCTCGTCGCCATGATTCTTGATCCTGCTGTTGCCGCACGATTATCATGGTTGCAGCAAGCGCTTCACAGTAGAAGACATTATTATCTTGTATAAATGAACGGTAGGTGCTGTTTAAAACAAAATCGTACTTATTTGAAGATATACAGTGCAGCATACAAAACGAATGGTGGATGGGGCGGTGGTTTCTTTACAGAGCCGAAAGCCCACAGTCTCTCATTCTCGAAACAGACCAGCAGCTACACAAGTGCCGTCTCTTTACCCCACTGCATCGTTTGCTACCGGCCAGCACCTGCGGCTACGAGCCTGTGGTCATCGCGTGCACGTCTATCTATCCTGTTGTATGCATGTGTGGCGTTGTTTGTGGAAGGAGCTGATGCTATATCCTGAGGGTCTGAGTCGCATGATCGATACCATACCAAGTCCGGTTCGCCGGCATGATCCTTCCTTTTTGAAACCAAGTGTGTGTATATCATGTGCGTATGCGTACGAGTGTGTATGTGTATGTATGGGTCCCATTCTCTGCAGTCAAATCTGCCACAGTTTTTGCAGCTCCCCATGCTCAATTATACTGCTATTGGCTGCAAATAACAAGCGGTTGTTCATGATAGGAACCCTTCGAAAACGCACAGCTGTGTTTCAAGGAGCCAATTACAACTCACATACATATCCAACCATTTCTTCATATCCATACATGTTGCTATTGCGAGTGGGTGTCCGCTTGTCACTAGCCTCATCACGCTATAAAGGCGCAAGGTCGTTCGCTACCGAGGCTACACATTCGCAAAGTAGTCATGAATAGCCGCGCTGTTCTTTGGCTGCAGACTGTATCTAGCCCCACACGAGCTTCCACTGCGTTCAATGCGTCCGATAATCGAAATGGCGCACTCGTTATCACAGCGTGAGCCAAATGACGAATGTCCGCAGCTCTGAACGTCGTAAATGGATACAGATTTCCACGAGCGATGGGATGAATTCGTCAGCTGGTCACTTTGTGTGTGTCGTACTCTAGCCTGTTGAATGCAACCAGTGTGTGCGATCTTTTAGAAGTCACGCGCTTGCAAACAAGCTCATGCACTTGCGCTCGCACAACAACACGCACATTGAGGAACAAGTTGTTTGCTGGCAAGCAAGCGCTTGCTTCTCTTGTGAGGTTGTTTTTGAAACAAGCGAGCGAGAAAAACAAGCTGTAACGTCAGATTCGGGCAGCTGGGGTGGACGGTGTGTCGCGTATCCTTTGATAGTCGCAGGGCCAACAAATGTGGATCCATTCTTCTTGTGAGACGTTCTTGCTTTGCTGCTTGCTTGACGTTACACTTGCTTGTTTCTTGTTTGTCTTTCGTGATCTTGTTTGCTTTGGTGGTTCGCATGTTGTGCTTGTTTTGCTCGTTGAACGTTCATTTGCTTTGTGAACAGCATTTTCAACAAAACAAAGAAACACTCGCTCAACAACAAAGTTGTTGAATCTCGCTGCGATCTGAAGCCACGGTTTTGTTGCTTGTTGCACATGCATTTTCTCAGCACCATTCTCACAACAACTTGACTTCGCAGAATCCATTTGTGCAGAGGACAAGCCTGTGAAGCCATCCGCAGCTGTGGAAATTGTGCATGAAGCAATCTTGTTTGATGGAAAAGTGTGGTTGTTTGGTTTGCACTGCGCTTGCTTTAGCGAATTTGCTGGCTCGAACTTGTATGTTAGTTGTGTGTGGACTTGCTTGCTCGTACTCGCATGTTTGCTTGGGCTTGTAAAAACAAGCAAGTCCGCACAACACTTGTAAAACACAGCCAAGCAAGGTGAAGAAGCTTGCGGTGCAAAAATGGAATCCGGAGAGCGAGGGCGGCAGCTGTTCGCCATCCCAGCTGGGATTGCGTTAAGCGAAGTGAGCACCTGCGGGAGGGGCGAAAGCTTCTCGTCTGTATTGAAACAGTACGAAAGGCAGCACCAGCGTGGATGTCATCCCGCCTCAACCCGGGCCAGCTGCACATGCAAAACACACCCACTTTTGCATGTTGGCTCGCTTGTTAGCCAGTTGGCTCTTGCCTTGTTCTCGCAGCAGCCGTTCACGCACGCCAAAGCCAGCAGGGCCCCAGCCTTCCCCCTCTTCGGTTGTTTCTGCGTAGACGTGTGCAAGGAGGCAGCAAGCAAGCGCCGCCTGTTTTTGTCATTTGCGCTTGCTGTTTTGATCCCTTGTGTTTGTGTGCGTCTGTCGTGGCTCGGGCTTGTTGTTTCGGAGTTGGCGGACGAGCCAAAAACCCAGACGACGCTCGTCCCCGCTTCCCGCCCGGTCGGTCGTCTTCTCTTCCAGTTCGACTTTGGCGAAGAACACCCCAAAAAGCAACCCTTTCGACCTCGGGGCGTTCGATCCATTTACCTCTAGCAAGCAAGCCGCGCAAGCAAGTCCAGCGCACACGCAAGCAAGCAAGCAAGCGCAAGTTGTTGTTGCTGTTGTACCTGCTTGTCTCTTGTTGTGTACTGTCCCCCGCAAGCGAGCGAGCCACGCAAGCCCCCCCTCTGTACGGTATCCATATTTCTATTATAAGTCGTCTGCGTGAGTGAATGCCGTCGCCCGTCCAGCCGATGATGCTCATGACGTCGCTGCAACTGGACGCGCCGCTCTCGATCCAGGTCATGGCGACCTCCCCAACCGCCTCCGCTGCCTCATCTTCCTCCACAAGAACCGTCTACGTGCGCATGCGCAACGTCAGCGGCAGCGTCGCGATCGAGCTCTCGCCCGCCATCACGAGCGTCCACGAGCTCATCCAGCACTTCCACGAGCGCGTCTTCTCCAAATCGTACGTGTCTCTTCTTATGTGTGCATTGTGCATTGCATTGTTGATCTTGCTTTTGTTTGTTGTGTCGCTTGTTGCGCAAGCAACATGCAAGCAAACAACAATGCAATACTTGCGTGTATTGTTGTGCGCATTCTTGCTCTAACCTCACGTCCACCCATCTGAGCAGCTACATGGCGTTCGTCAAGGCCGCGTCGGTACTCGGCATGCGCACGGACCCGAAGACCGGCACCGCGCGCGAGACGCCCATCCGCGACCTGCGCGAGGTCCTGGACGCCGAGTCGCTCGTCTACGCGCCCTGTGACGAACTGCGCACGCTTGTGGAGCAGGGCTGCATCACGCCTGCGATCACCACTTCACGATCACCGGGCAGCTCGCCGACCAGCTCGCCGAGCCTCAAGCGGAAAGGCCGCGTGAGCTCGGTCACCTCGAACGTCGAGCGCGTGCACCGGTACGGCGCCGAGCTTGCGAAGATGGACGTGTCCCCGCGCGAGAAGGCGCTGATCGAGGACCTGCTCATTGTCGGCGACGAGCAGGTCGTGGACGCCATGGAACAGTTCGTTGTGAGCCGCAACACTGCGAATGTGCGCCGCGTACTGCGCGGACCGTCGTCGTCGACGCCGAAGAATGAACAGCAGCAGCACCTGGCCCCACCTCCGGCTATGATGCTTGACAACCTCTCGCTTGACTTTTCCTCGCTGGACGTCCATTCGCCAGCAGTTCCTGCGAATGCAAATCCGTTTCTAATGGGTGAGAACCCATTTATCCAGGCGGCGACAAGCTTCCACCCGGTGACCGAGCAAAGCAACTCGTTCCACTCGTTCACGCCAGCCGTGACGGCGCTCGACGACCCATTCAGCATGCCACCGTCGTCGTCTTCATTCTCTACTCACCACAGCCAGCACCACCAGCACCAGCACGCGCCAGTGATGCCCATGAGCCACTCGTCCGCGTCGTTAGCCAGCAGCCGCGCGCGCCCGTCGCTCATGTTTGGCGACGAAGACATGAGCAGTGCGCCACCGGTGTTCCTCCCTTCGATCCGCGAGAAGATCACGCCGCCGTCGCGCATGTCGCTCTCGCTTGACGAGCTGGACGCCACCACGGGCTTTGACGAGCTCTCCCCGCAGCTCTTCTCGATCGCACAGCTGCTCGACAATGTGCCCGTGTCATGCGATTTCCATGACAAGTACGCCGTTGGCAAGGTGCTCGGCTCGGGCAAGTACTCGGTCGTGAAGGAGTGCACGCAACTACGAACTGGAGACAAGTTTGCCGTCAAGATCATCGACAAGCGGCAGATGATGGAGATCAAGTTTCTCAAGCGCGAGCTCGAGATCATGTACAGCCTGCGCCACGAAGGCGTCGCGCAGCTCGTGGAGCTCTTCGAGAGCAACGACGAGCTCTACCTCGTGCTGGAACTCTGTCGGCAGGAGCTCTTCGAGTACATCGACCGCAATGGGCCTCTGAGTGAGGCGATTGCCCAGAAACTCATCAAGAAGCTCGTCGCCACGGTCGCATACCTGCACGACCAGTGCATCGTGCACCGCGACATCAAACCGGAGAACATTCTGATCCACGGCGAGGACGTGAGCGACATCAAGCTCTCGGACTTTGGCATTGCACGGAAGCTGGATGGCACGGTGATGCTCACGCCCCACGAGAGCCTCACGGAGGTCACGAACCTGCACAACAATGACGCGAACGCGCTGTCGTCGAGCGGCGTGCGGAATCGACTCGCGCGAGCGCACACTAAGTGCGGCACGCGCGACTACGTGGCACCGGAGGTGATGAGCGGCAAGGGCTACGGCACGGAGGCGGACCTCTGGAGCGTGGGCGTGGTCACGTACGTGCTCGTGAGCGGCTGTGCTCCGGTGTTCCTGCCCACAGCCGATGGCACGCGCAAGGTGTTTTTCTCGGAGGACATCTGGTCGAGCATGTCGGAGGACGTCAAGCGGTTCATTGAGACGCTGCTCGTGCGCAACCCGGAGGAGCGCTCGACGGCCGCTGACGCATTAGAACACGCGTGGCTCACGAAGAAGTGATAGAGAGGCAGCAATAGTAAGTAAATAAACGCCCCACGTACCACTCGCATAGTTACAGAGAGAGATGATGCGAATACCAAACCCAATGATCATTTATATAATAGCAACAACACACAACATCACTTTGACAAGAAGACTCTGGTTGGTTTGCTGGTATTCCATACCGTTGAGCATGTCTTGCTGGCTTGGTGGACTGAGCTCTATGAAGTACGTATCAAAACTGGTGGCGGCTTAAACACTGTTGGCCAAAGACCGTTATGGGAACTTGTCGTGGGCGCCGTAGTCATTGGTCGTGCGCGAGGCTTTCGAGAACTTGAGCAGCGCGAGCACGCCGACGCTGCAGGAGGCGCTCACGACGAACATCATGTCGAAGTACCGGTGGAACACGTTGAACTCGATATCGCCCAGCACCTCGTCAATGCGTTTTCTATACCAGGATAACATAAGAGCCAATAAGTAGGTCAGCTACAATGGCACCATTGGCCCAAGGTGCTGAATGAGCAGGAATGGGATATGGGTACGAACCGGTGCATGGGGCTGAGGTTCATGCGCATGAGCACGAAGGACGAGACAAAGTACATGCCCATGAGGTGCGCGAGCCAAAGCACGACGCTGTTGGACGACACGATGCTTGACCAGGCGCGGAAGATCTTGAGCAGCGTGAGCAGGAAGCCGCGCGTCTGCGTGAACACAAGGATGCCCACCAGCACGAGCGACGCCATCTCCGAGATGAACCGGATGTTGATCTTCAGAGTCAGGATAGCAAGCATGGCAAGGTGAGCACACGTTAGTTCAGCTAGAAGTCGGCAAAAAACAAACAAGCAAGTTACAAATAAACAATCACCAACAGGCACGCAAACAGAACGTACCCATAACGAGATCGACGGCCAGATGTACAGGATCTTTTCGATCGCGTCCGTGATCGGGTCCTTCTCGCGATTGCGCCGAAACACGACGTTGATCGTGCTCATGACCATCTTGTAGACGCAAAAGACCGAGAGCAGGTACCCGAAGAAGTTGAAAACGCGCCCCCGCAGCGTATGCGCGCGCTTGGAGCGCTCTTGAACGTCGCGCATGTCGTGGATTTCCAAAAACAGCTCACGCCCGAGGCTCTCGAGCGTCTCGATCTCGGCCTCCAGGCTTTTCATGTAGGATTCTATAGGTCGGCCACATAAGTTTAGATAAGTATAAACGCAGGTGTATACCTCCACCAGCAAAAATGGTTGACCTACCGTCTGTCGGCGCGCGGTTGAAGAGCCCGACGGCCTTGGCGAAGAGCGATCTTGCTGAGGCACCGCTGAACAAGTCTCCATTACTACTATTGCTGTTGTGTGCACTGCTTCTTCTGTGCACAGCCGCTCGGGTTTCGAACGACAGGCGCTTCTTCTTGGCGAGCAGCATGTCGATGTTGTGGCGCAGGCGCTTCTCGATGAACTCAATGTCTTCTTCCGCGATCCGACGCCAAAAGACCGAGAGGTACTCATACGGGCAGTTGACGGCACCAAAGCCCGAGAGCACGGCCATGAAGATCACGCCCAGGAGACTCACGCGGCTCACAAAGTTGCGGATCGAGAACAGCGCTGCACCATTAACGTTCATACACAAAGAGCGCGTTAAAATCCGTAGACACATCATCAAATCTATAGGTAAGTATGCACATTCATACCCTCCACAGACGTCCTGGGCAGGTCCTCTTCGAGCACGGCGCCGAGCCGCCAGAAGCAGTAGAGATAACCGCTGAAGACGAGCAGCGCACTGACCATTGCCCTCCTCCTCGCAAGCCCGTACTCACGCGCGGCCGTGTAGAAGAGCGTGAGCGGCAGCACGAGCACGATGAGGTAGGTCATGGCGATGAGGTCGACGCGCCAGACCCACTGGCGCGAAGCCACGTGCATGACGCCCATGAGTTCGAAGAGCACCATCTCAAAGATGCTGAACGAGAACATGAATGAGAGCGAGAAGAGCAGCTGTGCGCCCGCGGCCTTGTTCACCTCGTAGTCGCGGAAGAGCCACCACGTGAAGAAGCCTCGCGCGAACGCGAAGAATGCAAGCCAGCTCAGCAGCAGCACGCACGCGTCGCGCCACGGGAGCAGCAGCGCGCCGGCGAGCACGCCTGCGGGTGACGCCATCGACTCGGGTGTCGTCATTTTCGTGTGTTTTTGAGTCTTTTGTGTCGCGCTTTGAGAATGGGAACTCGGGTTTGAGTCACTGAAGTAGAGTGGACTACACCATGTCAGGAGACGCTCAGAATCTACCTTCTTTATTAATTAATTATTCTATAGAGTATTTAATCTTACTAAATGGTAAATCTACAGTTTTTAAAAATACTTAAAAAAATATGCATTGTACTTATAATACACAGGTAATTTACGGACTTAACTATTTGGGAGGTGTCTATTTTCGGAAGGTGTAACGGATGGCTACATTGCTCTTCCCATGCAAACTGAGCTCTTGGGCAACATGCAGTCAGTCTGCAGTCTGGAAGCGTCTGGTTGGAAGTCGTCTCTCGGAGTCTCTCTCTATTACTTCCTATCTTAGCTGCCGCCCTCTCCTACATAGCAAGAAGCCCAAGTGAGAAGCGATGGCGCAGCAGGGGGCGACGCTGCAGAACTACAACAATGAGCTCGTCAAGTGCATCGAGGACCTGCGCGAGAAGCGCGAGGAAGTGAACCGCACGATGCTCAAGGAGGAGGAGGAGAAAGCCAAGATCCAAAAGGTGCTGTGCACATATGCTGCTGATGCGCTATCGATATAAGTCCACTACTAACGTTCTTTATGGCTTCGCTGTGGCGACACGCACGCACTGCTGTGTATCGTGCTCACAGGACCTGACGATCCTGACAGACCGCCTGAGCAAGATCAACGAGGCGCTCGCGCGGAAAACACAGGCGCGCAACGAATACGACCGCACGATCCAGGAGACCGAGGCGGCCTACATGAAGGTGCGTATGTGGCTCTCACAACATGACAGGGGACAATCATGATACTATCTGATACCTATGTGTGCTGATGCTGTTGCTTTATAGATCCTCGAGAGCTCGCAGACGCTGCTGCACGTGCTCAAGCGAGAAACCGTGCAGCTCACCAAGAAGAAGCAGACGTCGTCCTAGGCCTCTTCTCTTCTGCATTCACAACCAATACACAGCCACAACTGGGTGTGTTTAGGCTCGCTGCTTCATTTTTAAGTTAATATCCATTGCATCTACGAGAATGAAGCATACATGAAGGGCAGAGACTGTACCGATACGTCCGTTAGTACTCAGTACTGGCGACCTTGGCTCATACACACTTATAGCTGCAAACTGGTTTGCGTCAAGTGGACAAGGCTGGCAGACGATGAATGCGCTGGAATCTGGCTCTGAGTGGCGCTGGTGTTGTGCAGAGCGTTGAGCTCCATTGTTCCAGTACCAACCAAACTTCGAAAGCCACACGAACACCGCAAAGAACAAAGCGACGCTGCTCCAAACTATGAAGCTTGCACCTGTTCGAACTCGCATTGAAGGGAGGATATTACTCGCCAGCGCGCTTGCTTATCTGTCCAACAACAATTGGTTAAGGTTAAGAAGAAAGTGACTACCATCAGTACATACAGCACATCACATCACACAGAGTCCGCACTCCATCACCAGCCCTCTCGCTTCTGTCGATGTTTGTTGAATTTCGTTTGTTACACAGCGTGCTCGCGGTTGGCCTGTAGACCATTCGCCGAGCGCCTGAATCGCCTCGCTCTATCGCGCTTCGTCGTCTCTCTGTTGCGTGACGATCGCCAGCCTTCCCATCTCTCATATCGACCTCTGCCTGCCTATCTGTGCCGGTGTTCTATTCGTCGGAAGACTCATCCTCGTGCTCCTTGATCACTTCCGCGGTCGCCTGCACGAGCTCCACGAGCGTCGGGTTGTCGCACAGGTTGAAGAACTCGACGCTGCTGCCGTCCTCGCTCGGCGGGATCACGAGCACGTCGAGGCCGTCAGGGCCCTTCACGATGCCCTCGCTCGCGTACGGGATCTTCTCGGCCTTGAGGTAGTCCTCCACGAGCGCGAGCTTGTCCACCCAGAGGCTAATGAAGTTCGGGTGGTTGAAGCGGTTGCGCAGCGCGCGCGTCTTCTTCTGGTCCGCTTCGATGCGGGTCGGGTACTCCCAGTCCAGCACCTCCACGTCGCGCACGCCCACAATCTTGAACGGGCGGGCTGCGGCATCCTGTAGTAACAATAACAGTACCAACAACAGCAGTGTTAAACATCGGGCTCTTCATTCGCATTCGACTCATGACGCAGCAAAGGTGACGTACACTCTCCTCTTGCTCAAAGTGGATCGGGCGCAGCACCTCGGCGGTGTCACCGCCGGATCGGGCGGCGAACGAGCGCGTGGCCGCGATGACGGTGCGCTGTGGGGCTGCGCAGAGCAGCAGCGAGCGCTTGGCGAGCGTGCGGTGCATCATCATCTTCTAGTCTCTTGCGTGTCTTGACCTCTTTGTGTGATCTGGCTGGCGGCAATCACTGGCCGCACTCACATCTGGGGGTTGCGTTACCTTCGCGCAACAATTCGTGACGGCACACGATAAAGGGGCAGGTTAAAATGCAATTCGAGTATTCTGTATATTAGGCTATATTATGGTACACTAAATTTATTCTCAGCTAGAATTGTTTTGAAGTCAGCTCCGCTTATGCTCTATGATAGGACCAAAGTTCCTTTTGTGATGATCACAGGTCGCATTCCCAGCAAAATACTGAGGCGATCATGAGCGGCGAGACCAAGGTGACGCCGACGGCCGACGGCGCCAAGACGCCGCTGCAGCAGCTCAAGTGCGCGTGTGAGCAACTGCGTACGCTCCTACTTTCACTGCACGAGCAGCGCGTGCGCGCGAAAGACCAGCAGCGCGCGCTCGACAAGGCGCAGCTCAAGAGCCAGCGCTGGCAGGCGCTCGTGCTGCTGCGCGCCGTCAAGGCCGGGCTGCGCGACACGTTCCTCGAGGCCGACGCCTGGAAGACGCGCGTGCAGGAGCAGAAGAACGTCGTGGAGGCCCACCAGCTTAAGCTGCAGAACCTGCTCTACGAGAAGGACCACCTGCTGCGCGAGATCCGCCGCTGCCGGGGCTTCAGGTTCGTTTTAGTCCATGCGACTCGCTTTTCGGTACGTATATAGCCATCTACACGTGCACTAAATGACTTGCTGTGTGTATAGTACGAAGGAGATGGACAAAATCGAGTTTGAGAACGGCAAGCTGCCGATCGCGGTTGACCCGGAGATCCACCGCCAGCACCTCGACCAGCTCACTAAGGAGCTCGAGACCCGCAAGCGGTACGTTTCGATAAGTCAGCATACATCGTGTGACCTGCTTGCTAACCTATACTACATGTATACTCTCCTATAGAATGATCGCGCAGCTTAAGCAGCTCAAGGAGCGCATCGAGAAGATCGACGCGGCGACCCAGGCAAAGCAGGCGTTCTTGGACGGCCTGCGCCAGGAAGTGACGACCATCGAGGACGCGACCAAGGCGCTGCAGCAGTACATGGGCGCGCCCGTGACGGCGCAGCTCAACCGCCAGCATGAGGCGAACCAGCTGCCGGCACCGCTCTACTCGCTCTTCTGCGAGCTCGAGGCGTACCAAATCGCGAGCGACTCGTCCAAGCAGATGGGGCTCTCGATCGTCGACGCCAAGCCTATCAAGACGGCCTTCTCGGGTTTGGCTCGTAAGCGAAGCTTTCCCAGTGCGTTACAGAATGGCAGCAGTGCCAGTGGGTCGTCAACGGATGTTGACAAGGCTTCGAAGCGCCTCAAGGGCGCATCGCGGTCGCCATCTGCGGCGCCAACAAGCTCAGTGACGACCATTCAGCCTGCGTCGGATGCTGCGCGCGTGCCGCCGTCTCGCTCGCCCTCGGTGCTGCGCAACAAGTCGCTGGTGTCGCTCGGGAGCGGCGAGGTCGTCTCGACAGGCACGGCGGAGAAGCTCCTGGCGCTGCGTCCGTACGAAGAAGAGCATTCTGGTGCAGTGAATGCCGAAGCCATGGATGTGGACAGCTCGAATGTGGCAGGTAATGGTGACGAAGAAGGCTCGGAGCTGCGCAGCGAGCAGGAGCGTCAGGATCTGTTGAAACCGAGTGAAAAGGCGTTGTTGCTGACGCTGTCGCTCTCCATCGAGGGCGAGTGCCCCGAGGGTTCAGCCACGTCGTCGTCGTTCTCGATCCTGTTCCAGTACCTGCCTGTGGCCAAGGTTGTCACAGCGGAGGTGATCAAGTCCCAGCCTGCAGTGCACACGACGAACTCGAACCTGCTGATGAACTTGTTTCCTGGCGATGACGGCCTCGAGGTCCCGCGACTGGCGTGCAACTACGAGTTCATGCAGACGAGCGCTAGCCAGTACGGTAAAGAAGCAGTCTTCCCAGCGGACGCGACGTGCCGTCCGTACTACTGGGCGCAGTGGATCTGCGGACTGCACCCAGCCACGCGTCTCAGTGAAGACGCCAATCTTTCCAAGCGCCGACCCGAGCCGTCCGTGCGCAGCGTGATGAACCAGCTGGTAAAGCGCCTGGTGACCAGCATCCACCTGAAGAAGCAGCTCGAGCTGCTGCTCAAGGCGTCGGCCTCCAGTTCCTCCACGACAACGGACGTTGTCTTCGTGCACTCGTCCGTGAAGGCGCTGTTCCCAGGTGACATCAAGACTCACCTGGAGAGCTGGCAAGAGATACCGACGCCCGCGCAGGACATCTTCCAGCTCTTCAAGGACCAGGCCGAGCGCTCGAGTTTCCATTTACCCACGCACGGCTGCCGCTACTACCGCGTGGCGTTCAAGAACGAGCGCGCGCGCATGTCGGCGATCGTCGAGATCCCGCCCGAGTACCCGGTGCGCGCACCGCGATTTATCTTCCAGCCCAAGACCGCCACGAGCAGCAAGATGGAGAACGGCCAGCTGTCCACGTACGAGAACCAGCTCAAGGTTCGTTTGTGCGGTTTGTCAGAATGAGGAGCTCACGTTTGGTGTGATTGGAATCTCACCATTGTTTGTGTGCTGTGAAATTCTACTTACTAGGGCATCGAGGTCGAGGTGAACGCGTTCTATAACGAGCTGGTCACGAAGGAGAGCGAACAGTTTCTGCTTATGCACCAGCTGCGCAAGGTGCAGCTCTGCTTCGACGTGCTCAACAGTGCGCTGGCGGACGGCAGCTCGGCGAGCCTCTGCTTCGGCCGCGAGCGCCGCGGCAAGGATCGGCGCCAGGCGATCGTGATGGACCCGACGTCCAAGGAGCTGCGTCACAGGTAGCTCCAGTCGTTCGGTTCAATGAAGAGGAGGTAGGTAGGTATGCCAGAGAAAACTACAGCAGGGCCAGAAAAGAGAGAGTAAGCGCACCAGTGATCCAACGCCGCCGACGAATACTAACAAACGAAATGCGCGAGTTTGCTCGTGTTTCATGTGGGATATGGATATCGATAGTGTGGCATAGATTCAGGATGGATAACGAAAGTTAGCTAGCTAATACGGCGACGCTCGGCGGAGAATGAACACTAAAGCTTTCTTGCGAGGGCGGTACATGGCATCCACGTGCGCGCACTACAACCAGTCGTTTACCTCTTGGACAAGAGCCTCACGCGTTGAACGGAGTGCTCCGTGGGTGATCATGCACTGGAAAACTGGATCGTGGAGGCCATAGAACGAAGTCATGGCAGGCGCCAACCCGTAGGAGCTCATGCTTAGAGCATTCGCATTCTGCTCCGTTAGCAGATACTCCACAACGTCGCGTTTGCTCCACGTCGTTGCCAGCAAGAGCGTGGTCTCGTCCTGATCGCTCACACCTTCAACGTCTGCTCCATTCTCACACAAGAACTTGACTAACTCGAGATCGCCACAGCCAGCAGCGACCAGTAGCGGCGTCAGCACAAGGTCGACGCCATCGATATCGTCGAGAGAGAAAGGCGCGTTGACGTCTGCTCCATGTTTCATCAGCAAGTGCACAATGTCGCACTTGTTGTAGGAGATCGTTTGGCAGAGTAAGTCAGATCGCATTTCTTCATCACTTTGGAAATGCGCATTGTGCGCAAGGAGCACGCGAGCTGCGTCGACGTGGCCCAAACTCAGAGCTTCGTTCAGCGCACTTGAGTACATGGATGCAGTGCTTTCATCCCATCGAATGATCTCTTCAGCCAGATACTCGACAACGTGCACGTGTCCATTCTGTGCTGCCACCCAAAATGCACCCGCGCTACTGTTGCTTTCCCAATAGGCGTCTGCGCCGTTCGCACACAGAAATCGGGCAATGTCACTCTCACCCGACATTGCTGCAATGAAGAGCGGTGAGCCATCTATCGAGTCCGTCTGGTGGTTCACTGGCGCCCCACGAGCGACCAGCAGGCGCACGACCATCTCAAAAGCGCCCTTCTCGAATAGCAGCCGTCAATGGAGTCTCGTTGCACTTATCTTCCAGGCTGAAATCGATATCAGTACTTCTAGCAGGAAGCGCACAATGTCGACGTAGCCGTAATACGAAACTATGTGCAGCGGCGTGGATGCATCTCGCTCGCTGTGCGCATTCAGGATCGCGACACCCCTCTTGTATTGCAAACCTGGTACACAGCCTTGAGCAGGTCACACCCACCACGGATAGCCAACGTGTGAATCGCTGAATACTGGGCGTTGTTAGCTGGAATGCTCACGTTCGCGCCAAGGGAGAGCAGCAGTTTGAAAGCATCGACCTTGCCGCCTCGAATGGCGTGGCCCATTGGAGCCTCGCCACACCAATTGTACGCGTCCACGTCGGCCCTGAAGGACACGAGCAGCTTCATGACCTCAATGTTCTGCATCTGGACTGCGATGCACAGGCACTGGCCCATCTCCAACGCGTTGAACACTCCCAAAGCCAGTAGAGACCAGAGAATGCCGGGGTTCTCCTGTTTCGTCGCGATGTCGAGGACGTCCAACCTCAGATCCTCATCTTCTTCGAGTTCAGCGAGCCTAGTCTCAGCGAAATGGTCGAGGATGAGTAATTTCCCTTCTTGGATGGCCACGTACCATGCCGAGTTGGTGTTCGCGCCAGCAGAGATCAGATGCCTCATCATTACCAAGCCTTCGTATCGTACAGCGTCGACAAGCGGCTCGCTCCCACAGCAATTCATTAGCGCGTCATTCTCCACCAACCACTTGACGATCTTAAGCTGTCAATATCTGCACGCGACAGCCAATGGTGGATGAGTAAAGGAGTATATGCTTAGCAGAAGGCTAAAACTTACCTGCACTAGAGTGAGCTATCGCTCATTTAATCACCGTTAACGGAGAAAATTCCCGATGAGTAACACGTCAGCAGCAGCTCGACGACATATGTACGTAGCGTCGCTGGCGAGGGTCCCAGCTTCCAGAAGTGGAGATTCTTCTGCATTTGAAAGCTCACCCAATGAGTATCTGACTGACAAATTCCGCTTCAATGGGATGCCTCCATAGCGAGCTAGGCACCTGACGACTTCGGCGTAGCAGGAAGTAGTCGCCGCCTCTGCTGGAGTAAACCCGTACGAGTTTGTGCTCTGGACATTTGCGTTCTGCTGTGACACTAGATACTCCACAACGTCGAGTTTACCGAATGTAGCCGCGAAGAAGAGTGCCGTCTCGTCCTCGTTACTTGCACCTTCGACGTCTGCTCCGCATGCGCACAGGAACTTAACCAGCTTCAGATTTCCACACCCAGCGGCGACGAGAAGTGGCGTCACTTCGAGCTCCACGTCATTCACAGTCATCCTGTAGACGGCGTTGGCATCAGCACCGTACTTTACTAGCAGATGCGCAATGTCAGCTCTGTTGTACACGATCGCTTGACAAAGCAGGTTCGATCGCCGTTCCCCGTCATCTCTAGTATTGGCATTGTGGGCTAGAAGAACGCGCAACACGTCAGTCCTTCCGTGGATCACAGCTTCGTTGAGCGCAGTCAAATCGAACGTCACGGCGTTAAGGTCCGCGCTGCACACTTCAGCCAGGTACTCGACGATGTCAACGCTTCCGTTCCTCGCCGCGATGCACAGCGAGCTCACACCATCGAACCGTCGCCAGAGCACGTTTGCGCCATTCTCACACAGGAACCGCACGACGTCAAACTGTCCACACTCGGCAGCGCAGAAGAGCGCTGTCGACCCACCGTCGTTTGCTTCGTTGTTGATCGCAGCGCCCTCAGCGACCAGCAAACGCACGACGTCCAGGTGTCCATTCTTGGCAGCGATACTCAAAGGCGTATCGTCGTAACGCGTTTCGACATCAATGTCGACATCCGGGGCCAAAGCGTCTAGCAAGAAGCGTACGACTTCGACGCGACCAAACGCGGCCGCCATGTGCAGCGGTGTGTCTCTCTCTCGTCGGTTTGGTGCCTTGAAGTCCGCCGCATCACCGCAGATTTGCCGCACGAGCGTCAGCATTTCTAGTCTGCCAAAGCTTGCCATGGAATGGATCGCCGAATACTCGCTCCAGTTTGCTGGTTTGTTCACATCTGCACCCAGCAACAGAAGCGCTTTGGCCATGTCCACCATGTTGTGTCGAATGGCCTGGAACAACGATGTTTCTCGACGAACATCAGTGAACGCGTCGAGGTTTGCCCCTTTGGAGACTAGCAGCTTGACAATCTCGATATTCTGCAGCTTTGTTGCAACTCGAAGGCACTCGTTCACTTCTTTTTGACTAAACACACCCAAGCCCAGGAGGTACCGTACCATGCCAACGTTCTCTTGCCGCGTCGACCTCTTCAGTAGCTTGTGGCTCAGTAGACTCCCCTCTGCTGCGAGACTTGGGAGATTGCTTTCAGCCAAACACTTGAGAATGCGGAGTTTTCCGTGCATGACAGCGGTGGTTAACGCAGCTCCTCCAAGTGCGTCCGAGATCCCAACGAAGGAAAAGCACCAAACACTCTGCAGAGGTCCTCTAACCACAGGATGTAGGTCGGTGTACATGTCTTGAAGGACGCTGTTCTCGATCAGCCATTTAACAATCTCGACATGACCATGTAGGCACGCAATCGATAGCGACGTCTGCGTGAGAGTCTCGCTTCGGACATTCGCACGTGCTCCACAGGATACGAGGAGCTGCAGAATCTCCAGTTGGCCGTGTTTACAAGCAGCGTGGACAGGGAACGGTTCAAGGTCACTTCCAATCTTGGCTTCCACGTGGACTCCATTCTCCACGAGCAACCGGACTGTCTCCAAATCGCCATTTCTAATGGACGCCTCAAACAGCGTCATTGCTGAGTACACGCTCGGATCACACGTAAGTCGCCCTTGGTGGTGCTTCAGCACCGCGTTCACGACCACGGGGCTCTGTGTCTGGTACAGCGCGAGTTCACGTGCGACGTTTTCCTGGATGTTCTCGCGAAACGACGATGCTGCTGCTGGGAGTAGCGCAGCCGTGGCTGGCGCTACATTACAAAGAGCAGCTGCACTCGCGCGCGAGGGCTCAACGTCACCGGGAGTTGCTTGACAGCGCTTACTTCTTGTCGTGCGCTCACCAGAGCCGACGCTGTCTTCGCCGCTTTCATCTGCTGCCCTCTTCATCGGTAAGAATGGAAAGTGATTTTAAATACGTTCTGAGTCTTCCTGGTATCAGAATGACGCTATGATTCAAGGCGGCGCGATCTGGCCACACACAGTGTGCACGCTCGTCGACCGAGGCGTGGACGTTGAAGCCGGCGTGAAGAATGGCGACATGGCTCTGAGCTGATCGCTGCGTGCATGTATGGCTACCTGGAGATCGCCAAGTCCCACCCTCTTTACCAGGCGTGCAAACACAACCACCACAATGTCGTCCAGTGTGACTTGGGGAACATGCCACGGAGGTGAAAGACATCGATGCTGGGAGCCGCTACCACGCCACTCGGAGTTGCAGCGACCCTCGACCATCTTCGGATTGTCTAGTCCTGATCTCCCGTGGAGCAAGCACGGCATAGCCAATCAATCCCAGGGAGAAATGTGAGTCTACGTCACTTGTGTAAAGTGAAAGGCAACAAGGCAGTTCCCAAGTACTTGGTGGAGAATGGCATCGACCGGAGACAAGGCGCTGATGGACGAAGATAACTCTCGTCGCAGACTCAAATCATTACCACTCATTCGAGTTGCGATTGAGATTGCGTTTAGAGAGACCAAGAGCTCCGGTGGAGCTGCCCCCCTCGAGCTGCTCCATCGAACGCGCCACCGCCGCCGCTCACACCTCCTACTGGCGCACATACTGAGGCTCTGGAGGGCGAGTTCGTCTGCGCCGCCACATTTCTCCCAGAATGCGCGCCGCATACAAAGTCACAAAACCACAAAACACCTGTGCTCTGAAATCGGTGTTGCATGCACTCGGTACCACGAAGGATTTGGAGAAATCTCGTGTCGTGGCACTCTTAAAAGCGATGATGAGTTCTGCCATCGCCGGCGATTCTTGACCGTAGAGACTCAGCAGAAGCGCGATCGCGCCGGCCACATGAGGAGTCGCCATGGATGTCCCCGTCAGTCTTGTGTACGAGTCGTCTTTCACACTAAGGGCCGATCGAATGCCAACACCTGGCGCGACAAGATCAGGATTAATCAGTGACGTCCGGTTATCTCCATCAACTTCCACTTCGTCGGTGTACACTGGACCCTTCCCGCTGGCACCCCACAACGAGCTCCCTCCGATGAGCGCGCCAACGGCAACACTTTGCTCCAGACTGCCAGGATAGTAGACGCTCCC
>JAADXK010000203.1:0-35165 GCA_023337805.1 Globisporangium barbulae
ACCACTACTACGTCAGGCAGCTCGACAATCTTCTTGAGCGCGTTGCTGAGGTGGGTAAAGAGAGCATCAGTGAGCACGCCAAGTTCCTCTTTGACGTCAACGTGCTTATGACGATGCGGTGGGCGCAGCAAGCGTGGGTGGCAGTGACTAGTACTACGATTGAAAACTGCTGGCGGCACACGCAGATATTGGATGAAGAGATCTACGAGCTTCAAGGAGCCATGGAGAAGCTCCGTGTCGGAGAGCCATCAATTCGGCAGCTAAGTGTGTGATCATCACTCCTTCTATCTTTCAGTTCCTAATTCCTTTTAAATGAAAAACCTGTCTATTGATGGTAAATTTTACCCATTTTGGAGTGTTTACTTGGGAGGGAGGCCTGTACCTCATCTTCAAAACAAGATAATTAGTCTTGATTTCAGTATGCTTCAATAATTCGATACTATTTATCAAACTTGGCAGAAATGAAAATGTAGGTCAGATAAGTGCAAAACAAGCAAAAACAAGCCTCAAAAATTAGACAGATTTACGTATTTGGACATTCAAGTCTTGACATCATTTTGCAACTATATTAGTTAACTGATTTAAACAGCCTTGACATCGTTTTGCAACTAATTCGGTTAACCGATAAAACGAGATGGATTCTTCTTCCACCATCTGTACTCAAGCGCTCTGCTAAAGTACATATTTCCATTCCCTTGATGCTGCACTCGTCCGGTCGATACTTTACGAAGAGATTGAATGGCTCTTTTTTCTTCACAGTTGCGCGCGTGTTGACATGCGTGCTTGTCTCTAGTGGTGTGCCCACTTGTCTCGCGCTTGCGAGCGCGAGGGAGAAGGAGAGGGACTCGGATGTTGAACCTATGGGGAGCGGCGACATGCCTGGATTTTTGTACTCACAGGCTCGTGACAACGTGCATGAGATCGCACGTCGTCTCTCCTGCTCCCTGTTTCACACACGTTTCCGCAATATGCCTGCTGTCTCCACAACTGCGTTCGGCGCAAGCGCAGAAACCAAGCAAGCAGCGAGCATAGCGTATCAGCAGCAGCAAGCCTTACGAGCTACACGCACAAGACCGTCGCCATCAAGACGGCGAAGACTGAGCTCACATCACCTTCAACAGGACGCTGCTATTTTCTCCACACATCGCCGCACGCCGCCCATGCGAATACTCGAGCAGCGCCAGCAGCCCGTGCTGCTACTCCCCGAGCAAGCAGCTGGATGTGCACACAGTGACGGCGCGCCATGTCTAAAACAGTGCGAATGGGAAGGAGATAGTAGCTACGCAGAAAAGCAAGAGCAGGAGGGCGCGATGGAGCCCCAGCACGGTGCCATGATCTCCTATAATCGCAGCACATCGAGTACAGCAAACACACCAACAACACAAGTGGAAGCACAAGCAACCGCTACCCGAACCACTTGCGCAAGCGAGCGGTGGCGACACCTGCGCAAGTTGATCAAGCAACTTACCCGCGGAATGCGCAAGTACCCGATATCAGCAACAGCAGGCAACGCAAGTGACCTGATAGGAAGTGATGCCGATGCAGGCGCGTCGATGCTCCACAAGGACTTTTGGCTCGAGGCGCTGGACGAGCAGCACCGCTACGGCTTCCACTTGCGCGCGTTTCACCGCGTCTGGAAAGATGCCATGGCGAGTCACACAGAGAGCTCTTCGTTTCCTTCTTCACCCGACAGGAATAGCGACAAGCGCAACATGTCGTTCTTCTACTGGCTCGACCATGGGGACGGCAAGGCGCTCGAGCTGCCCGAGTGCAATCGGCACGCGCTGCAGAGCATGTGTGTCCAGTACTGCGACGCGGAAGCACGAAAGCCGTTCCAGGTGCAATTCAGATCGTCATTGTCAGCGCACAAAGGAGCGGAGGACGAGTCGAATCCTGTCGTCGTGCTCGCAGAGTACACCGAGACGCAGGAGCTGGTGCAGACGGACGAGCTAAGCAAATGGATCTTCGTGGTGGACCTGCACGGCACGATGTTTCTGGGCCGCAAGCACAAGGGCATGTTCCACCACTCGAGCTTCGTCTCGGGCGCGCCCATCTTCGCGGCGGGCAAGATCATGATCAAGCACGGCCGCATCATTGCCATCGAGCCGCACAGCGGGCACTTCAAGCCGACGCTGCGCAACCTCACGGCGCTCTGCCACGTGCTGCGCAATCAGCACGTGGACTTGGCGCAGATCGCGTTCATCAAGCCCAAGAAGTGGTCCTGCGCGTGGCCGTTTCCGGACCTGCCGCCGCATCTCGCGGGCTGCGAGCTCGAGGACCTCGCGTCCGACACGGACTACTACAAGTCCGACTCGGAGGAGCAGGAGTGAGTGTGAGAGATCTGATAGATGGAAGCAGGCAGCTCGTGTACAATAGCAATCCTCGCTGGCCCGTCTTGGAATCCGAGAAGGTGGTGGCTTTTCATATTATAAGGTCAACTAATAGACAGCAACCACCATTGTCAACCAAGAGAGAAAATGATGAAGCAACACCACATACCCTCCTTTATCGTAGCTCTGCTGTCCTCCGCCTTGAACCTTGAAAGCCTCCCTGATCAATCTTAATCGTCGGCCAGCATGAGCGCCGAGACGCCGCGGCGGTTGAGCATCTGGTGGCGCTGCATGAGCATGAGGCGGCGCTTATCGCTGCTGTTGTCGATCGAGTTCTGGTCCAGCAGCTCCTGGCGCACCTCGTTCTGCAGCACGCTCAGGATCTCCGACATCTTGGGGCGCCGCCGCGGGTCTGCGTCCAAGCATCGCGTAATGAGCTGCCGGCGGAAGGGTAAGCAGCTCGCTGGGATCGTCGGCCGCAGGTTCTCATGCGCCACGAGCATCATGATGTCCACCGTGTTGTAGTCGCGCAGGTCGAAGTACGGGTCCTTCCGCGTCTCGAGCTCGATCAGCACGATGCCGAAGCTGTAGCAGTCCGCCTGCATGTCGTACTTCTCCTCACGGATGATCTCGGGCGCCATCCAGTACGGCGTCCCGACGATCGTGCTGAACAGGTTCGCCACACCCGCAGTATGCCGCTTCGACTCACCAAAGTCCGAGATCTTGCACGAGTACGTGGGCGTACACAGCAAGTTGGAAGTCTTGAGGTCGCGATGCACAAGCGGCGGATCGCAGTTGTGCAGGTACGTCATCCCCTGCGCCACGTCCGTCGCGATCTTGAGCAGCGGATCGCTCCACGTGAGCGCCATCTGACCACGAAGCAGCGTCAGCACGTCGCCGCGCTCCAGGTACTCGAGCACGAGCCCGACGTTCGCGAGATTGTCGAACGTCGCGCCGATGAACTGCACCACATTTGGATGCCGAAGACACGTGAGCAGCTCCACGCGCACCTTGAAGTGTTTCAAGCCCACGGGCGTTAGAGACGACACTGCCAGCCGCTTGAACACGACCGACGTGCCATGGTACTGTGCCAAGAGGATGTCGCCGCTGGGACCCTTGGTGAGGATGTCCTTGAGGTTCAGATCTGTGAACGGGATCGCCACACTCTGACAGAGCGCCATATCGTCCTCGTTCCCGAGCGCCTCCTCCATCGCCTCCTTCTCTTCGTCGCCCACTGTCATGTTCTCGAGCCCATTACGTTTCACCGACAGATCCAGTTTCAGCGTCGTGTTGATGCGCTCGGCGCGGATCTTGGACACGTACGCAGCTCTCGCCGCGCGGTCTTCAGAATACGTCGTGATGAGCGTCACGCACGCCGGCATGACGACGCACAACATGAAGAGCACAGTCTGATTGGAGACCTTGTGGTCGATGTCCGAGTTCTGCGACATCGACGGTCCCATGACCACAAGGATCAGCGTCGTGACTGCCTGTGAGAAGCACACGACCAACACGTGCGTGAAGTCGAGCTTCATGGACACCGACATGATTCCTACGAGAGCCGATAGCGCGGCGAGTACAGCCACGATCACCGAGTACGCTACCTTGCTGTCGTACACGTAGATCCACTCGCGCACGTTCATGCCGTGGTCCTGGTACAGCGCCTTGTTCACGTCCTTCCAGTTGCTGTCTTCGTACCAGTCCACGGGGACAGTGAGATTGCGTCCACATGTCGTATTGCTAAACACCCGCGTCTGGAACTGCGATCGCATCTTCGTGAGTGTCTGGCCCATGAAGATCGCCAGTCCGATCGACCAGAGCAGAATCACCACCGTAGCGATCTCCTTCCACCGTCGCCGGATGTAGTAGACGCCGATGCGCAGGCGCATGCTGCTCTCAAAGTACTTGAGTGGGATGAGTCCGTACAGGAACGCGAACGGCGAGAAGAGCCACAGCAGTACGATGTACCCTTGGTCGATGTGTTCGCGCAGGTCGTAGCTGAAGCAGCCGGTTGCTTGCGTAGATTCGTTGGCCGTTGTAGCGAGCGTGACTTTCGTCGACATGTTCGCCTTCGCGACGGTCTGCGACTCGGCACACGAGTGCTTCAAGTACAGAAAGAGCAGGTACGCACCGACTTCGAACGCCAGCAGGAAGAGCATGATGCGCCGCGCGACGGGGAAGTCGCACGTTGACGAATAGAGCTGGTACGACTCCTCCAATCGCTCGTCCTGGAAGCGGTTCGTGATCTTGTTCAAGTCGCGACTCGGGTTCATACGCACCTGCCATGGCGTGTTGCTCTCCGAGAGCAGCATCGCGGTTGACGTCGACGACGTGGACGACCGCGCCGACGCAACTCGCCCGCGGTGGGTTCGCTTCGCTGCGCTGTCTTCCTCATCGTCGTCAGCTTCTTCCTCGTCCTCATCGTCGTCGTCGTCGTCATTGTTGATCGCAATTCCTTGATGGTGCGGGCTTTTTGCGTTTGTTGCACGTTCTCCTCCGTTCTGCGCTTTGAGAATCGATTTCCGTGGCGCCATGGCGTTGGTGGTCGTCATGCCGCCTGGATTGGTGCCGTTGTTGGGTGTGTAGAGTCTCTGGTACACGCTGGTCATCCGCGCGGCGTCGTGCTCATCGAGCTCGCGGATCTGCTGCTCCATGGGCGCCGCCGCCACTTGGACGTGGTGCGGACTCGCCACCATCGCGCTCGTCGTAGCGAAGAGACCAGGCGCGCGGGGTTACCGGTACACACAGAATCACACACGCACACGTACACGTAGACGGCCACGCACACGCACAGATGCCTCTCACTGCTACTGCTGGTGCTTGGACGCGCAGAGAGAGAGAGAAGAGCGGGTCGCGTGCTCTTGCTCGTCGTCCTTGGCTTCAGCGGTGGGCGACTGCGGGTGAGTGTATCGGCGGATATTCGGAGGCGGCCCGCGTTGGTTCTGTCGTCACACACTCTCACCGCTCTTGAGGTGCAATTTGTGATGCAATATGCAGTTCAAGAGACTTGCTGGCGATGCATGCGTCAAATGCAAACAAGCCCAGCTCTCTTTCTCCACTCTTTCAAGGCCAAAACAGACCCTCAAAAACTTTCGAACATGATTACTCTATTTAGAAGGATATGCAATAGAAAAGAAATCAGCATTTGAGTTTAGTTTGGCTTTTGCGCTTTTCAACGAACCGGTGGAGAT
The DNA here is from genome assembly GCA_023337805.1 of Globisporangium barbulae. NCBI lineage: Eukaryota > Oomycota > Peronosporomycetes > Pythiales > Pythiaceae > Globisporangium > Globisporangium barbulae. The sequence continues at coordinate 5,522 of JAADXK010000203.1, forward strand.
GCCCTGAATGCTGCCAGTTTCTTCTCCAAATCGTGGCAACAACGAACCCATGCACTTTTTCTGTGACATGTGTACCGCCAACAGCGGTACTTTAGCTCAGTTGTACCCGTTTTATTTGGTACACCTGCCTTCCCCACCATTTTTGGTATCAACATCTCACATCACGCGCTCGCTCACTCTCACAGTCGCTCTTGCTTGTTCCATTCCAGGAAGGCATTTCCGAGCCAAAAGCGCACAGCACAGTCAAGCGACAGAGAGAGAGAGAGAGCGGACGAGTGTGTGCGTACAATCGTCAGTGTTGGTCCACGGCTCCGTCGCACGCGCATTAATCAACCCACCACCAGCAGCAGCAGCCCCCTCTCGCTCGCTCACGTGCGCTTGGTCGAGATCTTAAAGCCCGCTCTCTTCCGCGCAGTTAGTCGATTGATCCTTTGATTCCCCACAGCAGACAGACACAACACCACACAAGCAAGCAGCTCACGCAGAAATGTCCGGAACGCGCCCGATCCCGATCAGCAACAGGGGCCGCGCGTCGCCCCCGACGTCGTCCTCGTCGCGCGGAGGCTCGCCGTCGTTGAACGACCTGCACGGCATCTCGCAGTCGTGCCCCGTGCACGTGCACAACAGCAACGGCGGCGTGGGGCCCAGTGGCGGTGGCGGCGTGGGCTACGCGCGCTTTCAGCCGCCACGCGCGCCACGATTCGGGTCGCTGCCGGAGCCGAGTTTTCTCCAGATCGACGAGAACCCGATGCCCGAGCTGCTGCTGCCGCCGCCAGTGCAGAGCCGCAACAACTCGCCCGCCGCGCCGTCGGTTGCACAGGTGCATTTTTGCTTTCGTTTGTGTGTTTGTTTGACTTGTTTCAGGTCATCGATGATTTTTTCTCATGAGATCTCTGGTGATGGTGACGAATTAACATTTGATTTGTGGATGTGGATGTACAGTTTGCAAGCTCGTGCCCCGTGGACATCGGTTTCCTGCGTCAGGGCAATCCCGTGCAGCACTCATGGTGCGTAAATGCGCTGCAATCGTTTCCACAATGACTGTGTAGATTTCTCACCATGATGTGTATCGTCGGTGTAATGTTTGCGGCCGCAGGACGCCGTCTCCTCGTGCGCTGGACGAGTTTGACTTGTCCAAGTCGCCGGCGCTCGCAGTTATGTCGGCCGTGCGCGAAGGGCGAGCGCCGATGCACAACTTTCGCCGCGTGGGACAGCAGCAGCAGACAAGTCTGCACCAGCTCAATAGAAACAGATCGGTGGCTCCAGCGCCGTCCAATCGACCGCCGGCGGTGTACACGGAGAACGGTCTGTACACGGAGCTGATGGGGAATTTGTCGATCACGGAGGAAGAGCAGAGCTTCTCCGACGACAGCGCGGATTTCAACCACCACAGCTATAGCTCCCGTCGGCATGACGAGCAGCAACAACAGCAACAGCCGCAGCTGCAGTTTGAGCGGCGAGAGAGACGAGGCTCGTACGGGAGCCTCTCGGACAACGGCGACGGCGGAGTTTTCCACTTCGAAGAGAGTTAAATAATGCGCGATAAAGAAAGCCTCTTCGAAGCTTGCAACCGGAAGTTCTGAGTGAGAGATAAAGAAGCGCGAGAACGAGCAAGAGCAAGAGATTCGCGTACCCACCTGCTTGTGGAGTTTCTTGGTCCGAGCTGGCTTGAGTCGACCAGTAAGTACTCTGGTATATGTTTTTTTCTCTCCGGCTCACGAAGTACAATGGAGACTGTCTCCATGGTCCCCACCCACCCCATCCCACCTCACAGACCAGCCACTACTGGTCTACCTCCCCCGCCTCTCTGCATGCGAGAACATTGAGCGAGTGTTTTCTTCTTGCAGGGTCGACGAACTGTCGAGCGATTTGTATCCGCCGCTGCCAGGATGCGATAGCCCATGGTGTAAATTGAGTGATGTCTGTCGTGTTGATTCTGATCCAAGACAGGCAGCTCATCATGTCCGAGCGCGATCTTTCAAGCCCTTGCGCGAGGTCTGACTGACTGCGATTGTATTGCATAGCAAGTACGCAGCACGACTGGCTCATCAATGCACAGCCAGCAGGGTTCATCAAGCTGGAGCACACGCACATGAACCCGATCTCGTTGTGGGTCTCACTGAACCAATAGTGAGTATCATGGCCGGAAGCGAACGTGGCAATAGCCTTACACTCGCGAATCCAGCGCATGCCTCATCTCGCACGTGGCGCGCGCGCCTGACTGGCCATTAGTGTTAGCAGCATTTGTTAGTTGGTGCCACCAAGATAACCACGAAGACTGTGCAGTGTTCTGCTATCCCACAGCTTGCCTGACGCATATCGATTAGGAGGGAGTCTGGAATTCGACGCCGATTATGGACAAGGCAGGGCTTCAGAATGAGTGGCGAGCTCGGAGAACTGAAGCCTCTGCAGTACAGAGTTTCACGCAGACGACGACATGATGGAGGGGAGTCTTTGCACCTACGTTTCTGATGCCTCTCGGTCAAGAAGCGGGTGCGACACGTCCGAGTCTGAACCGGCAACACAGATGCATCAGCTGATTGATTGTACCTATCCACCCACGTTCATCATCACATCGCCCTGTTGCCCCTTGAAGCGTGAGAGCTTCTCTAAAGACACACATCCCAGAGCTGTCGGTCGTGCCACTGAGCCATTCGCCACATGCAAAAGTACTGGAACGACACAGCACACGTTATGCTCACGTGAGTTAACCCACAGAGAGCTACACAAGTGAGGAAAGAAATCCCAGCAGTCCGGGCTTCTGATTGATCTGATTCGAACCTCTTGGCTCTAACTGATCTCACGCAGTCGCGCCGTGATTGGCTCGCGTGAACGCTTCAATGGCTTCACTTGTGACTGTCGTTTGACGCCTTGTCCATGTCGTGTGGTCGGCAAGTTCACCTGTGATTCGCTCGGGTTCAACCCAGGTTCGAGTCAGAGATCAGAAAGTCCTAGACACCGATAATATTGTATCCTTTATATCCGTACCTTTGATTTATTAAAAACACAATAGCTTGTGTGTACATGTTTATGCTACTCTGTGAGACTATGTTTAACTCGCGTGTGAAGAATGGGTACACTTTGACAGCAATCAGAACTCTGTGGTAGGTCACCCCCTCTGTTTCAATCCATGGCTTCAGAATTTCTGGACAACTCAGACACACGCGCACGACTCTTAATGATTCACAAACAGTACAATTGAGATCTCAATCGCAACACTCTGTCGTATGAAAGATTGCGCTTGATGATGGTCAGCTTTGGACAGTTTTCTCTCGCTGGTCATCAACCCACACATCATCAGCTGCGCGGGTACTATTGAGTGGGTGCAATGTTCTCGTCCCTCACGAGAGCGCTCACAGTTCAATATTCTCTCATCGAGAGAGATCAGCCCGCGTCTACGCATCTACGAGCCCAATCCCAGTACAGCAGCATTCTCCAAGACAATGGTATCTGCAGTGACGACGATAGCAGCGATGGACGCCAAGACTCGGGACGAGCTCGTGCGCGCAGCGAAAGAAGGCGACGTCGCGCAGCTCCAGCTTCTATTACGCGAGGCTCCGAGCGCCAGTGATGGCGCAGCTTACCTCAACGGCCTTTGCTCGATCGGCATCACGCCGCTGTACATGGCGACTCTCAAGGGACACGCCGAGGCGGTGCGGTTCCTGCTGGCCAGTGGTGCATCACCGACGTTCCCGACGGCAAAAGGGCGCACGCCGCTCTTTGCCGCGATCCTAAGTGACTCGATGGAGATTCTCAACATCCTGGTGGACGCTGGCGCGTCGCTACAAGGGGACATTGGCGGCGATCTGCTCTTTGAGGCCACGCGGCGAGGACGCTTTCACATCGCGCACTGGCTCGTCGAGAGCGTCGGCGTCAGTGTGCAGTTCACGTCGCCGACGAACGGCATGACGCCGCTCTTCGCTGCAGCCTCGTTCGGGAGCATCGAGCTCGCGGCCAAGTTCATTAGCAGAGGAGCTAGCGTCAATACGCGCACCTTGAAAGGCCAGACACCGCTCTTCGTCGCCGCACTGTTGGGCCACTTGGAGATGGTTCAGTTCCTGATTGAACATGGTGCTCAAGTGGACTTGCTGACGACAAATAACGAGACGGCGCTCTTCGCGGCAGCTGGGTGGGGACATCTCGACGTCGCGCGCGAGCTCATCCGGTGCGGCGCCATCATCGACACGAAGAACAGCCGGGGCGAGACACCGCTCTTCGTCGCCATCGCCAGGGGCAGCGCGGATGTCGTCGCGTACTTCGTGACCGAGTGCGGCGCGGCGCTCGACCTCGAGACCGCGAACGGCGACACGCTGCTCTCAGTCGCCGAGTCAAACGACCAGCCCGAGATCACCAAGATCTTGCGCGATCACATCGTCGTGGCAAAGTAGGGAGTGGGAAGAGCAGCAATGTTTGGACGCAAGAGTGGAGGAGATTATACACTATTAGGATCATAACTACGAATCTACACGACGAGCCTGTCATTTACTCAAGTAAAAGAACATATCCCAGAATGCTTGTACACGCTTTCGTACCTCGTTTACTCTAGTGCGATTGAGTTATGAGAAGATGTGAGCTTATCGATGTCCTTAGGCTCTTGCTAACATATGCAGTTAACTCATTGGTTGACTCGAATTCAGCTTTCACTTAACCGGCGTCCTTTTCGAGAGGACACTTCCCAACTTCAACATACACTTTGTTTAGAGTGAGCTCTTCGACGACTGTACTTCTATTCAGTTGACGCCGTTGGTGTCAGAGGACGAACTAGCCAGTCTCGGAGTCTCGTACCTTTGGCAGTTGGACGTTGCTATGGTTTCCAACGCGTACAACTAGCACCTAATGGTGCTGCATAATACAATACATTAACAGCATAGAAGGTGAAAGAAGGTCGTTCGCTGCTGAATAAGTGCGAGCTCGAGAGCGTCGGCCAAGTGAACACGCGCAGCCTGACCTTCGACGTCTTGAGCTTCTTTGGCGTCGAGTGGCATAAAGCCCCAGACGAGGATCTGTGAAGAGCTGCCTACCTCGCGATTGCGTAGAAAGGGTTATAAGATTCGTTATAGCGAGAGGAGAGGACATGACGTACGAGCATTTGTCAAGTGAATAGATGACGAGGTTCTTGGGATACTGGTTTACTCTAAATGAGTTTGTCGTGGGTGACAAATGTGATTCAGACTAGTAACTAGAGCCCATCGGAGATGGACAGTACAGCTCAACTCAGTGAGCGAAGCTTAGAGAATATTACTGTTGATCAGAATCAGGAATCCATAAATCGCGACCAAGTTCATCTCGCAGCAGCTTGCCTCACGCTTTCATGCTCAAGTCTGCTGGGTTACGAGCGTTCTCGACGCCAGAGAGCAGCTGTTGGAGCCTTGAGGCGTAGAGCTCCCCGCTCGCGTCTTTCACGAGCGCTTTCCACAGTCCAGAGAGTGCAATGCTCGACGTCAGGAAGGATTTGCTGGATAGCTGTGGATCACACTCGTCACTTGGTTCAGTGGACGTCTCGAGGCTCTCACCACCAATACTGCTAGTCGTCACGGATGTCTGGAGCTCCTGTACGTACTTAGTTCGCTCGGCCTGGTACTTCATGTGCGCCAATGGCGCGGTTGTCTGGGTCACGCAGCAACACTCGTAGACTGTGGAGCTCAACGCCTGCAGCCGGGGCACTATCGCAGGATCCAACTCGACGCTGCTCTTCTCGATGTTACCACCACTTCGCCCTTGTGAGTCGAAGCCTGGCTGCTTGCCACGCTTCTTCAGTGGAGCCGCAGCGCCAGTGGGGGACTGTAGACCAGCTGATGCTGCACCACTCGCCTGCATCCCAGGAGGCTGCTTGGCGTCCCAGCTACTATCTGTGCGAGAGCCGACGCTCGACCAGTCGAGCTTCCGAAACACCACCTTGTAGGGCTTGCGCTTGAGAAATGGCTGGGTTGATGTGTTAGCAACAGTAGCAGCAACAACAGCTGCCTCAGCTTCAGCAAGGTCAACTGCTCTCTGCCTGCTGATTCTCCTTGACGCCAGGCTGCTTCTCCTTCCTGGCTGCTGCTGCGATGGCGCTGGAGGCGACCGAGGTGATCGCAACTCGTCCAAGTTCTCGGACGAGAACGACGACGGAGAGGACGGAGGAGAAAAAGCCCCGACCTTGGGACAGCGGTAGTTTGGCGAGATGGGGCGAACTGGCCGTGGCTGACTGAACTTGCGCCTTGAAGTACCAGCAGTAGCAACTGATGGTGGTGGGCTTGAGCTGTCACTATAGAGCTGCTGATCCGTATTCTTAGAGCCTCGAGCGCCTCGTTGTGGACTCGTTTTGCTACCAGAGAGCTGTGGTTTCTTTGACAGAGCAGTGGATGTCGAGGCTTTTCTCGAACCGCGTCTCAGTTGGCTCGACTTGTTCGTCCTCTTGCTAGCGACTCCAGGCTCGCTGCTGCTCTCGAGCTTGGGCTTGTAGGTGACCATCATCGGCTGCTTGTTATCTCCATCTGTGTCGTCACGCATCGAGAGCGTGATGCTGACGCGGATGTCACCTCTTGTGGGGACACCCACGGACGTTCGCTCGAGGGGGAACCAGCGTGCCATCGCGTATTCCTGCGCCAGCGGGGTCTCCAACAGCACGAGCGGCACTTCGATCTTGCCCAGCACCGTGTTAGTGCCCGATTGCAAGTCGACAACCTGGACGAGGATGCTGAGACTCCACTCGTTGATCACGCTCTGCGGGTCGTAGCATGTGGTGGTGGTGGTGCTTGTGATGGTGGTGTCACTGCTTAACGCAGGAGAATCAAAGCCAAAGCGCAGAGCTGCGTCGTCCCAGTGAATCATGTCGTCCATTGCTGCGAGAAACGAAACTGGCGGAGCACTCAGCACTGCGATCTGCTTTGTCTGGTGAACGAGAGAGAGCTCAGCGCCGATGCGGACGCGAGAAGTTGTGGGGAATGAGCTGGGGATCGCGAGGTCTCGAGCGGACAGGAGCCCTACAACGAGCTCAAACGCGTGAAGAGGCTGAGTGCTCGCTTTGGCATCAGAGCTATCCAGCTCATGGTCGCACTCCACTGTTTGCGGCACCACCAAACCGATTGCCGGATCATCAAAGTTGTCGCAAACCTGCTGCTGCCGTAGTGGAATGAACCGCGATGTCGAGTTCAAGTCCAAGTTCACGAATCCATCCTCGTTTTCAAGACGAGTTTCACTGAGTGTAGCTTCATTGTGAACCCAGGAAGTCAAAGATGGCGGCGGTGAATGAGGTGTTCGCTCCGTGTCGCTCAGCTCCATGTCCGGTTGCCCGAGCTTCCGAACTCGTTGCTGGAGCCGTGCACTTGTCAACGCCGCGGCACCGCGCTGCTTCTTTGCCGAGTCTGCCTCTCGCTGGAGAGTCTCTGCTGCGACAGAGCGTCGTATTTGATCCATCCACGCAGCACCGCCTTCATCTTTACCATCATCTTGAACACGACTCGAGCCACCGGCGGCGCGCACACCATCGTCGCTCTTCGCTGCAAGCAGCGTGTGGCGCAGGTGGACGCGCAGCAGTCGCTGCTGCTGTCGGAAGGGCGCGTAGATGCCTCTATTACTGCATTTACCATTGAGATCTGCGAGTGCGATCGCTTTGAACGCGTGGTAGAACGGCTGCATGATTCGCTATCTTCTCGTCACGTCTGCTGAAGTTGGCTGAGCTTGAAACGACACAGTTCGTATCTGGTTGGCTGTCATCAGTTATATGTTTGATATGTTTGACTGTCGAAAATTGTCATCTAGGATCAACTTTCATGAAAGGGTTGTCCAGAATCGTTTACCGGTATAAAAAATTGTCTTCTGTTGTCCAGAATCGACTCCGAATTGAAAATGGCCAAGCCGTGGCAGAAACAACCGGGCAATGCGCTCGCATTCGGCGCGAGTGATGGCGCCGACGCCGACGACTACTACGACTTCCTGCCCAGTGATGACGACGATGGTCTCAGTGGCGATGAAGAGCTGAGTGGTGATGTTGCAGTGACGTCATCAGCGCCAGTCGCTGGACAGCAAGGTATTGCGACGCTGGCGAGTGTGCCGCTGACAGGACGAGCAGCGGATGGTGGCGATGCTGTTGCGATTGCTGCGACAGCGACCAGCAGCAGCTCAGTGCTCACGTCCATTGGTGTGCTTGGCGCTGCTGGCAGTGGAACTAGTGATGCAAGCAGCAAAAGAGAAGTGCGACCGGCGCAGGAGACGCTAGCGCTCGTGGCATCCGGCGCCGTGATCCTGGTCGGTGGCAAGCAGCTGCGCGTATCGCCCGAGTCGCTCGCTAAGCACGCGAGCCGCAAGTCCCAGCTTGAGAGCGCGCTTGACGCGTTCGCTGTGTCAATAGGGAGCAGTATTAACAGCAGCAACAGTGCTTCGCTTGCTGATGGCGAGGCGCCATTCCGCTTCCGAGCGTCCACGAGCACAGCAGATGTGGAGATGGCAGACGCAGAAGCGCCAGCTGCAGCACAACCAGCGGTTTGGAGCAAAGAGCAGCATGGTGAGCAAATGAGTAGCAAGTCATTAAAGAAAATGACATCAGCATCGACGAGCAAAGCAGACAAGGAGGAAGAGACGAGTGGTGGCGAGACCGACCCGCTGTACGACGACCGCATGGACGACGCCGACGAGAAGTGGGTTCAGCGCAACTTCCGTACGTGCCCAGGCGCTTCTAGTTATTCATTGTACCACTTTATTCGTGTAGTTGTGAGTCTAATGGCGTTTGTCTTTGGTTTTTGCTTTGCTCAGGTGGTCAAGGCGGCGCGGAGACCGACGCCACGCTCTGCTGCCCCTGCTGCTTCATGACCGTGTGCATGGACTGCCAGAGGTGAAAACTCATATCCAAGCTGACCTTCTACAGCCATCCAGTCTTTTGGTGTGGACGAACTAAACCGCTTGTTTCTTGTGGTATTGCTGTTGCACAGACACGTGAAGTTCACGAACCAGTACCGCTCGAGCGCCGCCGTCAACTGCCGCATTAAGAAGGACGAGATCCTGACGTACACGAGCGGCGCGGCGAGTGCGTCGGCGCTCCCGTTCCAGAAGCGCCTCAACCTGGCGTCGACGCGGAGCACAAGTACCAGCAGTGGCGAGGCGTTCTCGCTGCTGCTCACTGCAAATGAGTTCTATCCGGTCGCCTGCTCGGATTGCGGGACGACCGTCGGCGTGTACGACCGACACCAGCAGTACCATTTTTTCAACGTGCTGCCCAGCAACTGCTAGGGGTTTTGAAAGGCTCGGTGCTGAGCGTTTTTCTGGGTGAGAATGTTCGGCTTGATCGAACCCTTGCTTCTTGAAACTAATTCACATTCATTTCTCTCTTCAGCGACGACGCTTTCACTGCTGTACAAAGCTGCTTTCAGCGCGATCTTGTCTTTTTCTTCATGATGTCGCCATCTCCAAGCTCGAGGTTGGTTTTGCTGGAATCTCCTAGGTTGCTGGCGATGTTGTCCGCTGTCTTGGGAGCTTTTTTGTAAAAAAACACGTTTCGATTTTCTCCTTTTTGTGTGCCTCGATGTCCGGACGCAGTCGCTTCCCTGTTACGCCAGGGCGATCCCAAAAGTCTGAATCTTGTCGTTCATCTCCGCCACGAGCGACTCGAGCTGCAGTGTGGTCTGGGATCGGTCTCGTAACTGGTGCACTGCCAGCGCGAATTTCTAGTGACAGACAGGGGAGAGGGATACAACACTGTCAGGATCAGAACCGATGACTGTGTCGTACTTCGAATAGGAGAAAACGTACAGCTTGCAGGTCACGGAACTCATCCAGCGCAGATCTGGCACTGATCGCATTGCGCGTGATCAATAGCGATCGAATCTGTTCGCAGATCTCCTCTGCTGTTGGTCTACAATGCATTAGGCATCCATGTAAATACCACCTTCATTCCGATGCAGTGAGTGCATGGGAGATAGTAGTGAGTTCATGGAATGGATCTTACCGTTCAGCGGGGTCGACAGCTGTCATGTGCAACACCAGCGCCATCTCGCTTGGATACCGCTGCAGCGCTTTCTGAGGAACAACTCCGTGTCGAACTGCTGTGAGCACTTGAGAGCGCTCCATCATCGTGCCAAACGGACAGCAAAGCTCCAGGAGAATCACACCGAGCGCAAAGATGTCCGACTTGATCGAGTATTTGGCGCTCTTGACGCGGCTCGTGTCCTTCGAGCTGTTGAAGCGGTGTCCAAGCTGCTCTGGGGACGCGTACGTGAAGGTGCCGAGAGCAGTCGTGTGGTCGCCGTACTCATCGCTGTTCTCGAAATCCCGAGCTTGCTGTGCCACAGTTCTGCTGCTGTCAGCGAAGATCGACTTTGAAAGCCCGAAATCGCCGATCTTTGCGACTTCGCCGTGGATGAAGATGTTGTCGGGTTTCAGATCGCGATGGATGACGCCGACCGAGTGCATGTGGCTGACACCCTGCGTGACGCCAAGGAAGAGCTTGAGGCCTTCTGCGTGTTTGGCTCTGCTGCTTGGGTTTTCAGCACTGCGTTCGTCCACAGATGAGCGGAGCCACTGAGTCAGATTCGAGTACTGCTCTTGTGGTGGAGGGCTTGCGACCTGCTTGAGGCGGTCAACAAAGCGGTCGAACGTTTCTTCTTCTCGAACAAGAGAGCCGACGGAAGTGCCGCACAACTCCATCTGGATGTACAGCGTTAGCTTGGACTTTCCGACGCCAGCGAGCTTCTCCTTCTCTGAATCGCTGCTGGATTCATCTTCGTTATTGTCGTTCGTGTAGGACATCATCGGCTGGCTTGGATCTTCAAACTCGAACCCACCAAACGAATTCTCGAAATTGACGTAATCGGATACCGACGAGGTGACAGAGAACGACACGTCGTTTGGATGTTGTCCCGAGTGCTCCAAGCCCAGCTCTTCTTCATCTTCATCTGGAACATCTGAGCCTCGAACACTGGCTGTTGAAGACGTGATGCTCTCAACAGGCTCGACTTCAATCCAGGCAGTGTGATACCGCACAACGTTGCTGTGTGGCGGTATCGCCGCCATGGACACGGCCTCGCGCCGGGCTTGCTCCAGTTCCGTCGCATCGTCCAGGGCAGTGTTGGACAGCTCGACTTTCTTAATCGCATAAAAGCGACCGTCGATCTTGCTCCGTGCCTTGAACACTGTGCCTTGACCGCCTTGGCCCAGCGACTCGACCAACTCGAAATCTTGTGCCAGGCGAGAGGAGGCAGCGGTCTGGAGCGAGAACAACTCCGTTTGCGGCAGCGAACTCTTCTGCTGCGGAGAACGCTGCTCGGCGACTTTTTTCGAGCTCACACCAAGCGAAGTCGCCGCTGCTTTCAGCGAACTCAGCAGCGACAAGCCCTTGATTTCCTCCTTGTCACTCGGCTCTCCAAACTGCTGAGTTTGCGCTGACGTCTGCTTGTCGCCCTGATCGCGCTTCGTGAACAGCGACGGCAGGCGAGTACTCTGGGAGCCGATCCAATCCGCGATTCGCTTGGGCTGGTTCAGCAACGCTGCATACGGCGTCGTGACTTCACGGATCGACGATGGCCCCGTACCCGATGTTGAACGAGGTGGTAAGCCCGATGGTAGCGGAGTCGACGATGGCGAATCACGGCCTGTCTGAAAATACCCGATGAAGGGGTTCGTCTTGTCCACCACGCTCCCGTGTTTGCTCACGTGCCAGTCCTGCTCTTGGTCGTACTTGGTATTCAGGAACGGGGTAGAATTGAGGCGCGTGATTTCTGCGTTCGCATTGCCATTGGCAGTCGGCGTGCCGAGTCGACTGTTGCTGCCGCTGCTCGTGCCGCTCTCTAGTCCACCGAGCGACGCCAGTGACGAAGAAGAGAGCGACGACACCAAGGACGAGGATTGCGGGGTCTTCATCATCGAGAGTATCACGCCATCGGATCCAGATAGCTGCTGCTGCTCGATTGGTGTTGCGGCAGTGCTGTTGGAAACACGACCCGCGCCACCACCACTGCCACTACCGCTACCGCTGAGGTGATACGCAGTTGCTACGCGCCGCCCGTTCACATTCTTCGCGATGCCGAACACGCTCTGCATAGTGCTTCAAGCAGCTGCCGCTTGCGTTTAATTCAGTGGACGCCTGCCGCACTCCACGGCCGTCTGGAATGCCGCCACCTGCTGCTGCGTCGCCCTGCCCGCCTTTGAACTGTCAAACGCCCCGGCGAATGGTCGATCTGCACTGACAGAGACAAAGGCGCACGCGCGCGCACACACGACCCACGTACACGCGAAATCGATAGAGAGACGCGTGGCACGCGCTTCCTCCTTTCTGCCTTCTACCTTCCTTACTTCTGCCTGCTTCTCACCTTTGTAATGCAGAATGACGGCTGATTTTCAGCTTTTCTCAGCCAAAACTTTCAAGTCCAAGTAAAGTGGTTCACATTATTTTAGTAACTACAGTTGCGATGGTAAAGTGGGTCACATTATGTTGGTACCTACCGTGCGCGCAGCCACTGAAACAAAAAGCACTGACAAGCAAGCAATAAAGAGAATGGCGGACGAAGTGCACGACGTGAACGACCTTACGGCACCGACGCTTCCGCCCAGCGACGGCGCGCGCAAGTACGCGTGCAAGATCTGCCGCCATGTAGTGTTTACGAGCGACGACTTGCTCGACCACGCGCCGCAGCAGCAACAGATCGCAATGCGCAAGGTACGTCACCATGTTGCGTCGTTGTGTGGGTGGCATGATTCCTTCTTCTCGTCTGCATACGCCTTGTGTCTCACTGGAACTAAGTGGAATGAATTACGTACTGTGCGATTGTACCTAATACACAGAAAGTCAAGGACGTCAAGGTGAACGGCCACCAGACCTCCGGGCTGCGCCACGAGACGTGCTCGTCGTACTTTCTCGAGGAGACGCAGCCGTGGATGGACGAGGACCAGCTCGCCGAGGGCAAGATTCGGTGCCCGAACGCTAAGTGCCAGGCGCGCATCGGCTCGTTTGACTGGTGCGGCTCGCAGTGCTCGTGCGGCACGTGGGTCACGCCGTCGGTCAAGATCACCAAGTCCCGCGTCGACCCGCTCTTCGCCGTCGCCGTAATCCCGATCGTCCAGAGCGCGATGATCGGCGCCGACAAGACTTCGCCTGCTGTTGCTGATGTTGATGCAGAGCTGAGTGAGCCAAACAGCGTATTGCAGGAATAACAATCTGCATACAGTCCACGTGTTCATTTAGAGATCGATAACTCCTCGCCTGCTGTCATGCACTCATTGAGTTTTCATCAGTTCATGTCGTAGACGACCACGCCGCCGTCGTCTCCAGCAGCAACAAGCTGAGAGGTTGTCGCTGCGACCGCCCGCACCGCCGCCTGGTTCGCCCCGAGTCCGTACAGCAGTTTGCCACGCGTCCAGTCGTGGACGTGCAGCATGCCGTTGCCAGCACCGCTGAAGCACAGTTGACCGTGCACGTGCAGCGAGTAGATGAAATCCATGTGCTCGGTGAAGTTGTGGATCACGCCGAATGACGTGCGCTTGTCAAGCACCTTGATCGTCCCGTCGGCGCCACCAGTGATGAGAACGTTCGCGCCTTCTGGCGATTCGCGAATGAAGCCCACGGCGCCGCATTTCCCACTGCGAGGGTCGATGTGAAGAGCTAGTGAGTGGGTTGGCGTTTTCTGCCGAGCGTCCCACACTTTCACAATGCCGTCTTGGCCACCAGAGTAGAACGCGTTCGCCTCGGCGACCTTCTTGCTGCTTAGGACGCTCGTCGTGTGGCCCTTGTGCGCGCCTAACAGCTTATTGAGCACTTTGGCGCCTTCCAGGTCGACCACATGCACGCTGCCATCACGATCGCCACAGACAATGGTGGTCCCACCCATGAGAACAGACGCATCGAGGATCGGAGCCGAGCCTGCCTTGATGGAGCTGCGCTCGCGCTGTCGACTGGACGTGTGCTTGCCTACGTTCCACACGCGGACAGTTTTGTCGTACCCGACGCTGAAGATGAGCTCGTCGCCCAGCGGCTGCACGAGTGAGACGGAGCCGCTGTGCCCCGTCAGGTCTTCGCATTTCACGCCTGTGGCGTCCCAGAGACAGAGCTTGCTGTCCATGCCGCCCGAGACGATCCGGTTGTCAGGCAAGTGCGTCACGCACGTCACCCACTCCGAGTGGCCGAACTTTTTCGAGTAAAGTGTCTTGGGTTTGCTGGCTGCGCTTGTTGCCAGTAATCTGCTGCGGGAGCCAGAAGACGATGACGTTGCTGAGCGTAACGGAATTACGTACAGAGCATGATCGCTGCTGCCAACGACGACCTCTCGACCGTCTGCACTCATGCTCATGCACATGAGTGGCTGAGCTGAGACTGTATGCAGTGTTCCTTCAGGGCACATTGGTCCCTTCAGCCATGCGCCTCCAAGATCTCTCACGTGGGGATCGCCAGAGGCTGTCGACACGATCTCCGTGCGCATCACAGCAGCCGAAGAGCTCTCGTCGCTGGTGTCGTTACGATCCTCCTCCCCGCCTCGCCGTCCAACCGGCGTGCTCTGTCGTGCCACCGCGGTCTTCTTCTTTCCGATAGTAGCTGCCTGCAGCTCTTCGAACGCGTCATCGAACGTCTTCATGTACTTGTCATTCTGGCGATGCGACGCGCTGGCTGCGTGTGGCCCTTGACGACTACCACTGCTCTTTGCGGAAGACTCCCCAGATGAAGCATGAGCTGGCGCCTGGATCTTCACATAGGAAAGTGAGTCGTTGAGCGTAGTGGAGACCACGCGCTCGCCCGTCGACGCGTACTCTTCGAGCCGCACGACGCGCGCGCGCTGCGGGTTACCTCGCGATGCCGCCATGTTTATCTGTTGTATGTGGAGCTAACTCTTCGACTCGTTTGAAACTCACAGGCAACTTCAAACTTGGATGGTGTCCCTAATTTAGACTGTGCCACTATAAACATGAGTTTTGGCTAGTGTGTACCACCTACAATAAGAGATTGCTTTTTGCGCGGGCTTTCCTCTTGGTGCATTCCGCATTGCCGCAAGCGACAAGAAAGGCATCAAGCAGTAAGAAGACGGCGCAATGGGGCGCATCGCGCGGCTCGAGGTCGAGAACTTCAAGTCCTACGGTGGCGCGCATGTGATCGGTCCGTTTAAGCGCTTTACGGCCGTGATCGGACCCAATGGCTCGGGCAAATCCAACCTCATGGACGCCATCAGCTTCGTGCTGGGCGTCAACAGCCGCCAGCTGCGCTCGAACCAGCTCAAGGATTTAGTGCACAAGCCGCCGCAGAACATGGCGGACCCGAACCTCAAGGCTTGCGTGACGCTCGTGTACGAGCTCGACCAGGACGAGATCCCGTCGGCCAAGGCGAAGGACGAGCTCCTGTTCACGCGTTTGATCTCGGAGAAGGGTGTCGGCTCATACCGTCTCAACCACCAGGACGTGACGGCCGAGGCGTATCAGCAGCAGCTCAAGGAGATCGGGATCCTCGTCAAGGCGCGGAACTTCCTCGTGTTTCAGGGCGACGTCGAGTCGATCGCGTCGAAGAGCCCTGAGGAGCTGACCAAGCTTTTCGAGCAGATTTCGACTTCGGACGAACTGCGGTGAGCACGCATAAACTTCTTCGTGCTGTTGCGATTGTTGACTTTTCTGAGATTGATTGACGTGATTGCTCATTTGTCAGGGAGGAGTACGAGCGCCTGCTTGAAGAGAAGAATGCAGCGGAGGAGAATGCGATTTTTGCTTACCAGAAGAAGAAAGGACTCGTCGCCGAGAAGAGAATGGTGAAAGAGCAAAAAGAGGAAGCTGAAGCGTTCAAGGCGAAAAGACGAGCGGTGGTACGTGTGGCAGTTGTTGCTGCTGATACTTTTGTGATGACACGCATGAAATGACGAGCTTGTAATTGCATCACAGAGCCAAATCCGCATCGAGCACTACTTGTGGCAGCTGTTTCAAGTTGAAGACGATGTGCGTAGCCGCGCAGAAACGCTGAAGGCGTACCAAGACGAGCTGCTGGCGTTTGCTGTAAAAGAGGAATCGACCACGAAGGCGTATAGAGAGAAGAAGAAAGAGCACAGCAATGGGCTTCGAGAAATCAAAGCGAGTCGCGAGCGTATTCACGAAATTCAAGATGAAGTGGATGAAGTCGAGCCACGCATAATTCGACTCCGTGAGCAGTCGAAATACTCTCAGAAGAAGATCCTGGAAGCGGAACAGACTGAGACGAAGATGAAGAAGCTGTTGGGCGGCAAAACGGGCGAGATTAGTGCACTGAAGAGCGATCTCAAGGAGCTCGCTGCTGCGAAAGCAGAATTGGAGGCTCAGCAGAAGAGCGCCAGCGACCAGGCTGAAGAGTCTCTGCTGAACGACACTGATCGGTTGGAGGAGTACAACCGTATTAAAGAGACCGTTCAAATCAAGACGAACTTCTTGCGCAACGAGCTGGACTCCATTCTGCGCCAGCAAACTGCAGATCAGAACAAAGTGCAGACACTCACCCAGGAGCTTAAAGAGAACGAGAAGATTTGCGGCATGCTCTCAGAAGACATGAAAATTGCGGATGAACGCATCCGAAACGTAAGTGCATGAGATGCATGTGGTGTGAAAACTGTGGATGCTGGGTATGGAGTCGACTCACCCATCTCTTCTCTGTAAACTCTGCGTTGCTCTTTTGCTCAGATGAAAGACGTCATCGCTCAGACTGAGCGCACAATCATCGAATCGGAACGAGATGTTCGCACGGCCGAGACTGATGTGAGTGTTCAACGAGTTGCTGTGATAGTGTGTGCGTTATGAAAGTACAAACGCCTAATCGACTTTCTTTTTCAGATCCAAGGCCAGGCTGAACGAAAAGAGAAGCTGAAAGAGCACTTGCAGCGGGTGAACAACAAGTTGCGCGACTTGAAGGACGACAAGAGACAATCGCAGGCGGAGAGCCGGAAGGCAGAAACGATCGAGACGCTGAAGAGACTGTTTCCTGGTGTGCGTGGTCGACTTGTCGATCTGTGCAAGCCTGTTCAGCGGAAGTACAACATGGCTGTGACCGTCGCGACAGGAAAGCACATGGACGCCATTGTCGTCGTTGACTACAAAACCGGACAAGATTGTATCCAGTATCTTCGCGAGTCTCGCTTAGGAAGCGCGCAGTTTATCCCATTGGACAAGATCCGCATCAAGCCGATCAACGAGCGTTTTCGAAACTTGGGTGAAAACATCAAGTTGGTTGTAGATGTCATCGAATGCGATCCAGAGATCGAGCCGGCACTCCTGTATGCTGTTGGCGACACTGTAGTCTGCGACTCGATCGACATTGCCCGCGATCTGTGCTTCAACCAGAACGAGAAAGTCAAGGCTGTGACGACGAATGGCATGGTCGTCAGCAAGAATGGCAGCATGACGGGTGGCAAGACCCACGGTGATGTCGCGCGCGCGGGGCGATGGGACGAAAAGGAGATCGACACGCTGCAGCAGCAGAAGGATGAGCTCACTGAGCAGTTGCATTCGCTGGAGAAGCACGGCGGAAGTTACTCGAAGATGCAAACGCTGAGAACGCAAATGGAAGGCATGCAGAACCGGTTGCGCTACGCGAAAGCCGATCTCATCGCAACTGAGGGGAAGAAGCCCAAAATCCAGCAACGCATCGACGAAGCACAAGGGCGAATTGAGCAGAGCATCAAGCCAGAGTTGCGCAAGTTTGAAGCCACTGTCGGATCGCGGAAGGACAAGATCCTGTCTCTGGAGAAGAAGATTCACAGTGTTGAAGACGAGATGTTTGCAGATTTCAGCGAGCAAGTGGGTGTGGACAGCATCCGCATCTACGAAGATACAGTGTTAAAGCGCAAGCAGAAGCACATGGAAACGAGACGCAAGATCGCTGAGCACATGACGAAGCTCGAAGCTCAAATCGACTATCTGGAAGCGCAGGACTACGAAGTGCCTTTGCAAGACGCCATCGAACGAGCCGCACACGAGAAACAGCGTCTGAAGGACCTGGCCAAGCAGGAGCACTCGCTGGAGAGAAAGCTTGCGATCCTTGCCGAGCAAAAGAAGACGGAGATGGCACAGCTTGCATCCATGTCGAGTAGGCTGGATGAGCTGGAAGTGGAGTTGAAGACGATTGGCAAGCGAAAGGCGAAGGGTGAAGAGAAGAAGGGCGCTATCCTGAAAAAAATCGCTTCGGAAGAGACAGCGTTGGAGCGACTGAAAGACAAGAAGAACGAAATCCTGAAACGAGCGTCACTGGATCAAGTGAAGATACCTGTCGTTAGTGCGAATGGGGATGAAGACGTGGAGATGGAGGACGTAAGCAGTCTGAGCGCTCCGTCCTCGGCGACTGACAGCATCGTAAGCGTAACCCAAGAAAGCTCAGAAGGGATGTTGACGAATCAAGCAGTGGAACCGTACGCCAACAAAGAGATCGACTTCTCATCGCTGCCAGATCCAATCGTTGTTGAGGACGAGAGAGAGTACGAGCGGATCAATTCGAGATACGAAGAACGCATCAACGAAATGCTGTCGGAGCTCGAGCGAATGCAGCCGAACATGCGTGCGCTGGAAAAGTTTGATGAAATCCAAGATCGCATCACTCGAGAGGAAGATGAGCTTGAGCGAGTGAAGCAGCGATCGTTTGAAGCAGCCTCTGGTTTTGAAAAGGTAAAAGCGGTTCGCTTTGAGCGATTCATGGAAGCTTTCAACCACATCTCGGGTGTCATCGACAAGACGTATAAGCAGCTGACGAAGAGCTCCAAGCATCCGCTGGGCGGGACTGCGTATCTGAACCTGGAAAACACGGAGGAACCGTATTTAAATGGCATGAAATACAACGCCATGCCGCCGATGAAGCGCTTTCGAGAGATGGAGCAGCTGTCTGGCGGAGAGAAGACCGTCGCGGCGCTGGCGCTGTTGTTCGCGATCCACAACTACCATCCGTCGCCGTTCTTTGTGCTGGACGAGGTCGATGCAGCTTTGGACAACGTCAACGTGAACAAGGTGTCGACGTACATCGCCAACTGCGACTTCCAGTGCGTTGTGATTTCGCTGAAGGATGCATTCTATGAGAAGGCGGATGCGTTGGTGGGTATCTGCAAGGACATCTCGATGCAGCGCTCCAAGTCCCTGACGTTGGACCTCACCAAATACGACTAGCGAGCAAGGTTCATCGTCGGTTCGTGGGAGTTACTTTGCTAATGCAGTGTCTAGTTGTCTGAGTCGTTGCATTTGTTTGGCTTGTTTGTGACTCTTCAAGGCGCTTGCTTGTGTTTGGCTTGCAGAAGGCAAGATCAGTAAACCCACGACTGTATCCAATGCAGACCGAGCCATCGCCTCAGCTTCGTTCGCGTGTGATCACATCCACTGGGGTCTTCTCTCAACATCCAGCGAGAGATGATGATGTCAGCAGTGCATCAATGTCTGCACCACAGAGCAAGAAATCGCTCGTCGAGCAAGCGTATGGTGGCGCCGTCTCCAAGAAGGCGAAGACCGCAGGCACTGTCACTGGGACAAAAGCGACCCCCGTTGAAAGCTTTCAGTCTCAGGAAGAGCTCAAGGTGCTCAGGGCGATTGTCGCGCGAGAGGAAGGACTCGATCAGCTGTTAGGGCTATGCAGCTCCTTTGAGGAGGACTGCAGCGTCGAGTTGTTGGCAACCATCCTGCAGGTGCGGCAGCTGAGCTTGGATACGATCAATGTCATCGCGGGCTGGCGGCGGCGCATGGTGCAGAAGCTGCCGTTCCTCTGGCGAAACGTCAACTACGTGCTCAAGATGACGTGCGACCTGGACTTCCTGAGTAGGAGCCACCTAGCCATCGCGGCCATGGATGGCGTGCGCCTCGTGAAGCGCAACCCGTTCTCGACGATCGGCGGCCTCGACCAGAGCATGAGCGTCTTCTGGCAACTAGAGCTCCCGGAGGAAGACGACCTGCCCGTGCTGCTCGACTCGACGTCCTTCTCCGCGAGCGTGGGCGTGAGCATCGACCTGCCGTCCAAGATTCGCCTGGCCGAACACTTCCTGCTGCTCGAGGAGCGTAAGTTTGGGAAATTGTCGAAGGCCGACGCCGCGAAGATCGACCATCGCCTGGAAACGCTGGTCAAGAGCGAAGCCGAGTTCGCAACAAAGAGCAGGTTTGGGAGCATCAAGACGGAGTGAGGGAAAGATAATGAAACCAGACTCCATGCAGCATGTTGTGCTTATCGACGGAAGCTTTCCTACGATTCCAGTGTGATGAACCATTACGGCAACGAGCAGAAGCGTCAAACAGTTCTCACTTACTTGCGCGGCTGTGAGGCAGCAGCTCGGCGTCGGATCTCCTCCCAGCTAGTGGGTTTCGCTGGCGCGTCATCGCTCGGCGGCGCGTCGAAGAAGTACTCGTCGTCGTCGTTGCGTGGACCTCCTCTGCGCTGGCGCGCGTCCGCCTCGTAGTGCGCGTACGGGTCGCGAGATAGTGGCGGCAGGTCGTTGTCGTCGTTCTGTCCAAATTCCGAAGCCGGTCGCGTCAATTCAAAGAAAAACGGCTTGCCTCTAGCAGCACTATCGTCGGCGTCAAACTCTGGCTCAGGCTGGCGAGGAAGCGAAGGAATGTTGCGCTCAGCCTTGAGGGATCGCTCGCCATCTTTTTGGCCCGGGTACGTGACGAGAAAGTCCGAGTCGCTGCTTGAAGAGTTGCTCGTCGCTGGCGTCTGGAACGGGTTGCGCGTGTAGCTCTCATTCCAGGAGTCGCTGTCGTAATGTTCATACAAGGCAGACGATTAGTGTGTGATCCACAGGTGACGAAAAGATGACGAGCGGACGTACTTGTACGTGCCCTTCTGCTTCATCTGCTCCTTCACTTCGAGCACAAATGCGTTGGACGGAAGCTTTTCTTGAAGACTACACGTGAGGACAACAGAGATCGCGACAAACAGGTGAGACGTTCCTTCCAACAAACAAATCCAGGAGACACCATACAACGACAACAGCGCAAGCCTCCTTACATCTGCCTTGCGCGAGCTGCAAAGGCCGATTTGTCGTCTGGGAGCGTCAGGAGCTCCGTGAAGAGGCCTCGGCGGATGCTCAGGAGCCCGTACGTCATGCCGATAATGCCGCCAGCTGCTCAGAAAAACATACACACAATAAATGATTCCCACACGGTCAGCCAATGCCCCCATAGCATCATAGTAAAGCGTCAAGCAGTGGATCATGACAACGTACTCGTAGCAGTCACCGCGCCAATGGCTCGGCGCTTGCCGCCCGTGGCCTTCCAGACTATACCACCACACAGAAGATTAGCACAATAGATGAGCAAACAGGGCAAATAGCACCAACTCCATGATAGACGGTCACGCACATCCCGCGAAGGCCGTGCCGCCGATGATGGCGCCCACGAACGCACGCTGCTTGCCCTTGACCGCGTGGCGCTCGAGCACCTCCTTCTCTGCTTCACTCCTGCAAGCAGAAGCACACGCACACCAATCAGCACGAAAGCGAAAGATACCAAATTGTGCGGCGCGTGTTCAAAACAACGAGTCAATGCACGCGAACGAAAGACGTAAAGACGGATGCAAGGACGTACCGGCCGATGACGACCTTCTCGTTCGAGCCCTGGAACTCGGTGCCGAGCAGGCGGATGGCGTCGTCCAGCGCCGCGTTGCCGAACGACACGCCCATTTTCTCTCTTGCTTCTTGCTTCTTGCTTGAACGAGCCAAACTGCGTATGTAAACGAGGTGGTTGCAAAATCAACTTGATTAAAGTTACAATTATTATTGTTTTTGAATATTTATTTTTACAGGTTACTATATTCTACGCCACGTATTGTAACCTAAACGGCTTTTTTATGAACCTGAAAAGGCTTTTTTATGCACGAGTGGGTTTTGCTATTGTTTGTATCGGAGTTCGGGTATGTTTTTATAGTATCCAGATCTATCAAAATAACTGACCACCTCCTCACAGAGGTCAGTCAAATGAGCCTGAGCCACCGCCCTCAGTCGCTAGCTAGCGCCTATGGATGGCGTCGTTGATGCGCCGCCGCCGCCACTCAACTGGGCTCCGTCGCTGCTCCGTGGGAATGCTACTACTAACACCGTGTCCTCAGTCGTGTACGAGTTCGTCGTGGCGGAGGAGCTGCCAGCACTCGACCTCTCCCAGACGATCAAGAGCAAGCTGCTCCACCCAAGGTCCCTCCACACGTTCAACCGTGTCATGTATCGCTTCCGCCACTACACCACGGCCATGTTCAACATCGGCGAGTGCCTCATGATCGTCGTGTTTGTGAACCCGGGCCAGGTCGGCCGCTGGCTCGCACCGGTCGTGGCGCTACTTGAGATCCCGGGCGTGCTCGCGATGCTCGCGCCGATCTGCTTCGAGATGGCGCGTCTGCTCGTCAAGAGCTACGAGTTCTGGTTCTTCTCGACGGTCAACACGCTCTCGATGGTCTGTGCGGGGATCGCAATGAGCGATGCCCGCGTTGTGCTCCTGCCGTTGCCGTGGATTTTGAACCAGAGCACGATCCTCATCGACGCACAGATCCGCGATCTGCGGCACGTGGTCGTCGCGGCGCTCGTTACCACGCTCGTTTACGTGCTGCTGCTCGTCGCGACAACGCTGCAGCTCACGGACGCGTCGCATGCCGCTGTGCTCTTTGAACACAGCAAGAGGCGCCACACGGTTACCACGCGCGACCTCATGCTCAACTGCATGGCGACCATGATCGCGTTCTTCACGCGCATGGGGTATCGCAAGCACAGCGGAGGGCGGCAAGGAAGAGCAGCAGTGTCAAAGGCGATCACGTGCATCGGCTACCACTGCAAGGTGAAGCTCCGTCCAGTGTGGACGCAATCGTTGACTGGAACTACTGCGTTTGAAGCGCCCTCAGCTGGACTTTCTCCACAGACGCTAGCGAAGTTTGACAGTACGCCAGTGCCACTTGACATCAGAGACCGGCGACTGACGCAGTTAAACCATTCGCCAGTGGACAAGCGCTATCGTGCGAGAGACACAGTGTGGCCTCGCCTGACGAGATGTCTTCTTCATCTGGGTCATCAGGAGCGAAATGAGATTTCAGTCGTACCTGTCGTCGCCCTTAGTGAGGAACCACCACGATTTGCTCGACATAAGCGAGGATCCCTGCTCTTCTTGTTGTACGCGACTGGACTCGCTGGCTTCCTCCTGCCAGCTCTCTACTCGGTTTTCACAAGCAACTCGACTGGTGAAGCCTCATTGATTTTCTTGCTGATCGCCGGACTCGTCGCGACCTCCGCCTTCTGCGGCGCGTTCCTCGCTTTCTACCAGCGCCAGCTGCTGCTCTTCCTCGGCACATCTTTCAATTTCGTCTTTCTCTCGCTACAGGTCACGGCCGCACATGTGTGCGTGATGGACTTCTTCTCCTGGGACGCGCAGCGAGTCGCGCTTGTGTGTGCATCGTGGCTCTGGATCCACTGGGTGCTCACGCTGGACGCACTGACGCCCGTGATGCGCGAGGCGCTCGGCTTCCGCATCTCGTTCGCCATTCCAGTTGTCGTGGTGTTCATCGTGTTGCAAGTGGGTACTGTGCTGGAGCTCACGTGGTGGCGGAGGCTCGACATTGCCGACCACGTGCTCTTCAGTGGCGTGATTACCGGCCGTAGTGTCGAGATGCGCGTGGCACCGTTCTTCCTGAGTCGCTTGATGACCGTGTTTATCTGGAGCTGCCGCATCCTGTGGCGCATGCTGCGACTAAACGACGCCAGTTGTGAACTGGTGCTGATCAGCGGCCAGATGGAGTTTGTCTACGACCGAGATGACCGAAGCTCGAGCTCGACGTCAACAGCGAGAGCGCATCGAGCGAGAAAGCGCAGAGGCCGATGGGGGACGCTCACAAAGCCGAGGAAGGTCGTCCCATTTGTTGTCAAGAAATAATCACTGTCCAATGAAGGAGGACACTGTGAGGACGCATAGCGTCTTCCATTCACATACAGAGAGTAGTGTGGTACACATATCCTTCGAATGGATGTGTCCCACTATTCTCATTTCATTTATGCTTATACGTTTGCAATCCACCTCAACCATAAATAGTGTGGTGCACCTCAAACGAGGCGTTAAACAGGTGCGACAGAGAGAAAAATCAGGCGCGTCTGATGCGACGACGAGCTCAAATTGAACTCCTCATTCCTAAAAGCTCCCCCTTCCGCGTAAGAGCGAGCCAAGAAGACCAAAAGACGACAAGCACCATGGCGACGCCATCCAACCCGACCGAGAAGATCAACCCGCCGCAGCTCAAGGTAGTGCATACGCCCTCTCCTGTCTGTCTATGTGGCTCTCTAGTAGCACGAGCGCTGATAGCTAACCGACCGACTGTGTGTGCGCGTGGTAATCTTCCTTTCTTTCACAGGCGATCCTAGGGCCGAACCCGACGACGACGCGCGGCGCGCCGACGGTGCTGAGCGTGCACCCAAAGGAGCCCAAAATTATTTACTGCAGCGGCAAGCTCGTGATAGTGCGCAACCTGGACGACCCGACTGACACCTTCGTCTACCGCGGCCACAACGAGCAGACGACGGTCGCCAAGTTCTCGCCTAGCGGCTACTGGGTCGCGTCCGGCGACGTCTCGGGCAAAGTGCGCGTCTGGTGCGTTTGATTTGGCTCGTTGCTTTCTATATGCGCCTCCTGCTATGATTTGTTAGTACGTGTGGCAAGGCAACTGCTAACGCTGTGGCTTCTGTGTGTGTTTATTATGCAGGTCGTATGACAACCCGGAGCACACGCTGAAGATCGAGGTGCCCGTGTTTGCCGGCGAGATCAAGGACATCGCGTGGGACCCGGAGAGCAAGCGCATTGTGGCGGTCGGCGACGGCCGCGCGATGATGGCGCGTGTGTTCATGTGGGACACGGGCAACAGCCTCGGCGAGATCGTGGGCCACCAGAAGCGCATCTTGAGCGTCGACTACAAGCCTACGCGGCCGTTCCGCATCATGACGGCGAGCGAGGACTTCAACGTGTGCGTGTACGAGGGCCCACCTTTCAAGTTCAAGCAGAACAACAACAACCTGCACTCGAACTTTGTCAACTGCGTGCGCTACTCGCCCGACGGCGAGAAGGCCGTGAGCGTCGGCTCGGACAAGCTCATGTGCCTCTACGACGGCAAGACGGGGGACCTGATCGACAAGTTCCCGCCGGCACACCAGGCGTCGATCTACTCGGTGGCATGGAGCCCGGACAGCAAGCAGCTCCTCACGTCGTCGGCCGACAAGACCGTGATGCTCTGGGACGTCGAGACCAAGTCCGTGGTCACTACGTTCACGTTCGCCGACAAGCCGCAGGTCAAGGACATGCAGGTGGCCGTGGTGTGGCACAAGGACCACCTGGTCTCGCTCAGTCTGTCGGGCGACCTCAACTACCTGGACGTGAACAGCCCGTCCAAACCCAAGAAGATCGTGCAGGCCCATCAGGTGAGCATCCTGTCGCTCGCGACCGACCCGGCGCGCGACCTCATCCTCACGGGCAGCTACGACGGCGTCGTGTGCTCGTGGAAGAACAAGCTCGCGTCCGTGGTGGGCGGCAATGCGCACAGTGGTAAGATTGCCGGCATCGCCACGAACGCGAACCAGATCGCCAGCGTCGCCTGGGACGACCACATTCGCTTTGCCGACGGCGTGGACTACAACGTAAGCACGGCGCTGAACGCGCAGCCCACGGGTGTGACGCTCGGTCCCGGGAGCTCGGCGCTCGCGGTCGTGAGCTCGAACAAGGGCGTGAAGCTGCTGCTGGACCAGCGCGTGGTGTTCGAGACGCCCGAATTCGCGTGGACGCCCAGCTGCGTGGCGATCTCGCCCTCGGGCGACCTCGTGGCCGTGGGCTCGCAGGAAGACAAGAAGATCCACCTGTTTGACGTCGTGAACAACACTTTGCAGGAGACCGGCGAGATCGTGGGCCACCTTGGCGCGCTCACGAGCGTCGCGTTCTCGCCGGACGGCTCGCTGCTCGCCGCGGGTGACACATACCGCGAGGTGCGTGTCTGGGACGTGGCCTCGCGCACGGCCAAGGTGCAGGGCCAGTGGGTCTTCCACTCGACGCGCGTGACGAGCGTCGCGTGGTCGCCAAGCGGCCAGTTCGTCGTCAGCGGCTCGCTCGACGAGCGTATCTACATCTGGAACGTCGAGAACCCCATGTCGAAGCAGAGCTTCGACTTTGCGCACAAGGACGGCGTCACGGGTGTGCGCTTCCTCGCCGAGGACCAGCTCGTGTCCGTCGGTAACGACGCCTGCGTCAACTTCTGGCAGCTCCCATAAGCAGCGACCAAGCCGGAGCCATGAGAGATTAACGAGCACTAGGGCGATTCATTAAACCACAGAACAAAATTCCAAGCTCTTGCTGTTTACTTGGTCACGTTTTGTGGAATTACGCCTTCGTCCACAAGGCGCTGAATCACCTGCCGCTCGACGTACCCAAAGAGCTCGGGCACGTGGTCAGGAAGCTGACAGGAGACAAAGCACTGGCGGCCTGTACGGCGCGCGAGCCGCTGCGCGATCTGCTGCTCCTCCATCTCGGGCGCGCCCACGATTGACGTAATGAGCGGCATGGGGCTGTAGCGCGTGCTGATGGCCGTCGAGAGCGTGCTGCAAGTTATCACAAGTCAGTACACTGGCGTTGTTATAGCACACAGAGCTTGGCTGTCAATACGCTCTTACCTTAAGCGAGGCTTGTCGGCGCCCGAGCCCATCCAGACGAACACGGCGCTCGCCATGAGCCAGATCTGCACCACGTACGGCTGATCCACGAGCGTGCCGGCGAGGTCAAACACGCACAGCCCTTCCTCAGCAGCGGCTGCATTCAGTGATACGGCCATGATAGAGAGCGAGCAGATGTGGCGTTAGTACACAATGCGCGCCGTCACGATGCCTTGACAGGGAGATTAGCGATTTCATGAGTGAGCGATCTTCGGTCTCTTCTTCGCACCTGCGCTCTCCAGCTGTAGCGCCTCGAGCTCCTGCGTCACCGCGACTGGTGCTTCTGTATGCGCATCAAGAGATCAAGAGATAGATAGAAGCAGTGTTAATGATGGAGGCGTACACAAGCACGCGCATACGGCAGCGTGAGCTATGGAGAGAGTGCGCGCACGTGCAGCTCAAGTGTCAGTCACCTTCGTGGGCCATTTTGCTTCGTTTGCTTTGAAATGTTGGCAAAACTAAATAGACCGCTCTTACACAAATTCTGCTAGTAGCTGCAAATGATAAGATTGAATTGCGCAGATTTTGTGCTAAAAATTCACTTAGGTACGAATGTGAAAAATGTATCTTGCACATGATTTTCGCTGACGACCATCCAGTTTATCTTGTGTGTGTCTTTTAATTGGATAAAAATCAAGTGAAATCGTATTATCTTGTCCAAATGTTCTTTATACTTCGACAAAACTGTGAATCAGTTTTACGACTATTTGCATACAAATTCCAAGTTTGCCGACATTTCACCCTTTTGTCGAAATCAGCATAATGACCGGATTTCGGCAAAAGGGTGAAATGTCGGCAAACTTGGAATTTGTATGCAAATAGTCGTAAAACTGATTCACAGTTTTACCGACGAATTTCATTCGTAGAAATGATTTCCATGAATTTTATGATTGGTCAAATTTTAGAAACTAATGCGACTGCTCATTTGCATAATTGCACTTTTGGCTTCATGCGTCAAAGCGTCGCCACGCAAGATCGCGCTCGCATTCGAACTCGTCACGGCCACGCAAGCAGCAGAGAAGAGAAGAGCATAGAGGCAACACCAGACGCGGAAGAAGTAAGAGACAGCAGGATCGTGCTTTGTGAGACGGGAGGTGTTCGAGAGCAGCTGCAAAGGAGCAGTAGGTCAGCAATAGGTCAGCTGCAGAGCTGTGTGGACGTACGGCGCTGGCAGTGGACAGCGAACGAGTAGCAGAGCAGGAGGCGAGGCGAAAAGATACGCCTTTGAGAAGACCCAGGGAGCGAGAATAACGAAAGGACGCTTGGTCGGACGCTGTTGTCGATCTGTCCATCTGGATCGAAAGAGTGAGTGAAGTGAATCGCAGTGTCGACGTGTCAGTCGAGAAAGAGAAGCAGATCAAAAGATCGAGTAGAGTCGTGTGTCGTGCGGAGAGCAAGTCGTCGTCGTCATGAAGCTGTGGACGCTAGTGTTTGGTTCGATCTTGCTGATACTTGTCGTCGTTTTTGTCCGGCCGTCCTTGTGTGCAAGGTAGTGCTCTTTTATGTGATGCTCATAAGTGCCTGGCTGGTTGTCTGTGTGTCTAGGAGTCGTCGTGGTTCTTCCCACATTTCATCGGATCATTTTACCGCTTGCACAGGACGCGGCGACCGAGTCAGCACTCGGCGATGCGTCAACAACGATGCAGCAAGCTGCTGACAAAGCAGCACCGCTCGACATCGATGTGCAGCAACGGATGCCACGCCGTCTGGCGCAGGTTACCGCTCCGTCGATGCCCTCGCCGCGAGATCCGTTTATGTTTGGTGAGTCAATGAAGTAGGCATGCCTATAGAGTGCTACTTTGCGTCCTCACCAAGCAAGCGTCTCTGTGACGGTGATGTTGCGCTGCAGATAACCATCTTGTCGGGGAAGTGATCGTGCAAAGCCACCCAGTGTATGGGTCGGCAACACTTTCCATTCGATCGGGGAAAACCTATCGACTCGTCACGTTTGTTGGCAGTGGGGGTGCACCAATAACAGCGACCCGTGTTCCCACGCAAACTGACGTCAGGTATTCATTGGCTCGACAAGGAGATCTTGTGCTTCAAGTGCATTGGGCGCGTATTAACCGAGTGTGCGTTCATTGAATGTTGCAGGAAATTCGTCAACGTCGGAGATGTCGTGTTCTTCAACCAGATGGATGCGAGAACCGTTGTTGGGGTGAGCAGCACCGACATTTGGATCGACCAAGGCTTGCAGCACCCACTGTCGGGGAGCGAGAGCATCGAGACTCGAAAGAATCTACTCTCACTTTCAGAAGACTCATCGCTGCAAGGAGTAATCAACTCTCGTGGATTCCGATTGCATTCGAGAGACGATACTGTTGGAGCATCTGCTCCACACAGGTCAATGCAGATCCGACATTTCGCTGACGCAAGTGGCACCCAGGCTCGAATACTGCCTGGTAATGTCTCAGTCGGCCATGGAAGTGATGTCGTACTAACGCTAGTCGATCTGTCAGCTGAACTTGCTGTGACCCAGTTTGTACGCCTTGGTGGAGCTTCGTATTTGGTTGATCATTCGCGTGCGATCAACTCGAGCCAGTTCTGCATCGATCGTCCGTTCGCTGGACCAACGTACGACAACTTGCCGATCCAAGTCGATGGAATTGGAACGGGTATATTGCTTCACGTCCAAGGAACCTCGGGGGTTAGTGCTAGCGCCAGCATTGATGCGATTGCGACTACAGCGGGGGGGGTGAACTCAACTGACTTGGTCATTTCGACGCTTGAGAACGGGACCTCAAGTGGCCGGGTAAAAATTGATCACGTTGGCATCCAGCTCCTTGGACGAACGACAAAGGTTTCATCCGAAGTGGATGACATCTCGATAGAATCGGCAAGGCAGCTTGTACTATTCGCGGGTGATCAAGTTAACAAGCCCGGTTCCAACGTGATTATTCGGTCGGGAAACTCGCGATACCAAATCGGAGGCGCGTTGCTCGCGAGCGGTGGCAACAGCACTGGCGATGCCGGTGTGGGGGGTCTGGCTCGCTTCGCTGGCGGCAGCGGCACGGACACCGGCGGCGATGTGGAGGTGGTCGGTGGTGTCGGCGACGGTGTTC